>CAJFCX010000270.1:0-25285 GCA_904066255.1 Eimeria sp. OTU-X
ATGTTGGTACCATTAAAGCTGCGGGTAGATTTATTATTTTGGTTTTTGGTCTGTTAAAGGTAAAATTGCATTTTAAATTGAATATTTATTTAAAATCCTTTTGAAAAATGGTGCGACGGATCTGCCTTCTCCCTCTTTTTCTCCTTGCCTTCTGCAGTTCCCGCTGCGGAGCCGATCTGCCGTTGCCAAACCACATCACTCTAAGTTTAGGTACAAATCCCCTTTCTTTATTTTTTCCTAAGCTTTCTCTAGATATCAATGGACAGAGCTCGAGCAGCTCGGATTCTTCCTCAAGCTCTGATGAGCAGGCCGTAGAAGAGCACGCACACAAACACACGCAGCACAAAACACCCAAGAAGAGCCACAAGCTTATGTGGGCGCTGCTGCTTGTTCTTCCTTCTCTACTTACACTCATTGGCCTTTCTGTTTTTGCTGCAAAAACTGGAAAAGTCGATTTCAAAGCCCTGATGGAACGCTTGAAGCTGAAACAGGAGGTAAGCTGTCGGGGGAAACATGCACAAAATGGACGATATTGACCTTAATATACCGGTAAATAATCACAAGTATTCGTTCCTGTATTTTTAGTATTCTCCTATGTGCTTATGGAAAGGACAACTATCATTTAAAGCACAAATAGCATGCACAAATTGGGGAGGATTCCCTAGAAGGGTCGATCTAATCAGCACAGGGCGACTTTTTTTTGTTTTTAGTGTTGTATTTTGTAGAGTTTGTTTGATTTGTCTTCATAGCATTCATTCTCTTGCATGCTTCGTTATATATGGGTGTTTAGCGTTATTTGGTTATATTTGTGTCGTATATATGTTCTTTCCTTCAGCAAGAAGAACCACAAAAACAGGAACAAGGCCATAAGAAAAAACAAAAATGAGGGATACACAAAAGATTTGGTCTAATGTGCGTCCGCTAAGAAATTTGAATATTTACTGAAAATAGACGTGAAAGAGCTGCCTATGTTGATAGTACTACTATTTATTTTCTTTCTATAAATGCAACAGAAAAGGAATTTCATTGACATGAAACGTTTGTAGTTTGTGTCTGTCTGTTAATATACAACAAGAAAGCTGTTGCTTTCCATTTTTGTCCGCTCTCTGCTATTCCCTTATCACATTCCTATTGTATTTCCTTATCTATTTAGTTCCTAGTCAGAAGAGTCCCTGGAATGGGTGGGGGAGACAGGGATTGCCATTGTTATTTTTGTTGTTCTTTTTTCGTTTATTGCTGCATGCTTGCTTGTGGAGGTTGTTTGTTTGTTTGTTCTTGAACTTCTTGTACTTGCCTTTGTTATCTGCCTACTAGTAATTACTATTTATCACTTGTGTACTTTATGCAAAACACTGCAAGTTGCATTGTGTGGAAGTCACACAGCAGCACGGTGCTCGTGTTTAGTGCAACAGACAAATAAATTGGCGTTTAATGCACGCATATGAATTTTATGTCTTTACATGAATGCAGATATTTTGATTGAGCTTCTAACTTGGGACGGACGGCGATATAGAAGGCGTCTAGACGACGGAAGGGAGGAACCGAGAAGAAGTAGAGGGAATGCAGCAATATAAGAAGGATCAGCCACGTCTTCCTCTACATTAGCCTACAAACATATATATAGATATATACACAGCTATATATACAGATATATATGGATGCATAGGTAGATAGATAAATAGGAAGGGGCGGTCTTTTGTTGCGCATTTGAACAATTGTTAGAGTTATACTATACATGAAATACGTTTGACGATGAACAAATGAATTCATGTGACTTTATTGTAAACGAATACAACGCATGTAATGTGCTTGGCTATTATAGATGCAGCATGCTTGTTCGTTTACATTTGCTGGTTGTCCTGGAGGTTTGAGTTACAGTATTTTCTAAAAACCTCCGCTGCATCGGCAGCAAGAGCTACCCATTTAGTGGTGTTGCATGTATATCTTTATTTTCTTCTTCTTGAGTGCATGCAAGCTTAGTTTGCGGCAACAAAGACCATTCCCCTTCGCTGTGGAACAGGCGAAGCATCTCTTGTCAATAGCAGTTTTGTTCGCTTTCAACTTCTACAATTATTTTATTTAGGTTCTCTTTTCCTTTCAATAACTGCGCAAAACGCTACGATGTTACTGCAGTCAGCTTACAGCAAATTAGACATCAGTCACTACAGGCATACAAAGCAAGCACCTCATTTTATATAATAAGCACAGGTCCATTTACGTGTATACATAGTATATATCAGCACATCAAGATGGAATCTTCAAAGTTTAATTTCGTCGTTGAGCACTGCAGAACAGTTTTAATTGTTTTACAACGGGATGGATATGTTTTCTTTTGTCTTCGCCTCATTCGAGGCACTTGGATTTGGCGGCATCATTTCGCTTACCCCCTTCTTGCCTCCCTTGCTGTTCCAACAGTGGCGTTTGTACCTAGTTTTCTCTGTGCTTAACCATTAGGTGTCGCTCATTTGAATTAATGTGCTGACCTTGCACCCACCCACAGCCCCTCGCAGTGTCTTGATGATAATGCAGATACACCGCAGATGCAAGAACTCTAGCATGCGTCTTCGAAACAGCAAGCAGATTTACAACTAGTTTCGGTCTATCAGCGGCAGATCTACTCCCAATCAATGCAATGATGATAATTGGTAGTAGTAAAAATAATAAAGAACCGTCGGTCGTCGCAAACGGGGTTTTAGCTCGCGCAGCCTGCACCGAGCAGGCAATCTACCTATCATTCTGCTTCTGGTTCTAGCCAAAGGCAAACGAATACAAATTAATGGTTTGATTTTCCCCGTTAGAACAACAACTCTAAAAGCGGCATGCGATATGCAGTGGAGTAATGCGAAAAAGAGGAAAAAATTAAAGAAATAGGGAAGGATTGTTCCTGTTTCAAACCGCAAGAAACTTCACACTGTTGTTTTCTCTAAAGCTAAAAATTTTTGACGTTCGTATAAACGTCTTTATGTATGCAGTGTGCGATATAAATAAGATGTTTTCTTTAAAATACCCATTTGAAATTGCCCCCATCAACCACTGCATTGGTGTAATGCAGAGGCGAGAAGGAAATTATAAATGTTGTTGCCTTCTTAAACAGCATACTGCAGTGGCGTGCTTTCCTTTGACATCATACTGCTGTGTGTACCCGTCTGTGTGCTTGTATACTGTACTTTTCCCGGCTTTTACACAGAAACCCTCGCAGGTGTTCCGACCATACAGATAGACAGAAGCTGTCTTATCCTGCCTTCAAACAAACCCAAATATTCAATTTGGCTGTTTAAAAGTTAATTATATGCTTAATTAATTAATTACCCAATATCCAAACTAAGCATTCATATAATCAATTAAGTAATAAATGTGCTCATCGAGGCTGCTACGGCTCTTGTTTCTTGTGCAGCTCTTTATCTCCACGGGGTTAATGACAATGAACCGCCCTTCCATATACACCTGTATTTTCATTGTTACGTTGGTGGAAGGATCCGCTAGCAACACCAAACACATCGTTTGCATGAGATCATGAACCACGCTTTTGGACTCGTGTTATGATCGCGCGGGATCGCTGTGGGATTGGGACGTTACCCACGGATAGCCGCCGCTAAGTACTGCTGTTGCCGTAGGCTCATTCACGCCCTCTACTGCTTGAAGAGGGTGCTGGCCAGGAAGCCTGCAATAAAAAAGAACAACAGCATCAGCGTGAAAGCTACTGCTGATCACCACCGCCAGAAGCCACCAGCAGCTTTTCTGTCAGCGGCGAAATGCATCAAATCTTAATAAAGCAAACTAAGTAGTGACGACGTACTCCTGTCGCCCCTGGCACGTCCTGCAGAATAGGTGCAACGTAAACCCTCTTGGAGGGCTGAGGAAGCGCAGCAGCAAACTAACAGAAAGACGCCTCTACACATTTCCGTATCTGCCAAAACAAATAGCTACATCTGTATACATAATTACATATATATGCATCAATGTCTATCAAATTATATATGTATAGAGATAGTTATGTATAGTGTTGCAAGAGTTTAAACAACACCAACTGCAGCTGCATTAACATCCGCATTACCTCCGGGGGTGGGAAATCCTCTTCCTGATCACAAAGAAAAGCAAAATGGAAAAAAGCAAGTTTCAAAATAATGCACCTCGCGTATGCCCCTACCTTGTAATAATGGTATGGAGGTGCAGTCCGAAATGCCACTAGTTCTCTTCTATAGGAACACCGAGGTAAAATGCAGAAAGGCAAAAGGAGCATGACAATGTGATAAAATAGAATACAATGATATAGCAACAAACAAGATAAGAGCATCTGAGAGAAGATATGCTAAGAGGAGACGAGGGGACAATATATGGGGAAAGCATCTAGGACAAAAACCAATGAGGGCATCGCTGAGATGGGGGAGCCAAGATACATTGATGATGATATAACAGAATGTACGGCAAACCGAGATAGTGCGAAATCGGTTTGGAGAAGATGAGTGAAGATGACAGTGTTAGATCAGCTGACTACATGAGATACATAAGTGCACATAGATAAGCTTATCAGAGAAAACAATATAAGATGATGCGAGAAGATAAGGTGCGTTTATAAGGCATTTTCCTCTGTCTCACCATTGGCGGTCCGTACATACGTGCCAGAAACTTCATCACCGAATCGAACAGCCGCCTTCTGACCACTTTCTTTTTCTTTGGGGGTTTTGGAAGCTGCAGAACCGCCCACATTATATAGTTGCAGCCCCTTACAAAACACCCAATATATTTTTAAACTAAATACACTGCCTCCTTAATTATGTTCAAACCATCAGAAATGCATACAGAGGAAATTATTGGGATTCGGTCAACCTCACAGCGGTGTGCCCCCTGCGCTAGTAGACCTGATGCAGCTACGATGTAAGCTATGTCCATATCCATAAAAAAGCATTCGATGTACTCAAACAGAAACATTAAATGTATATAAATGAGAAAATAGGAAACAGAGGCGCATAGCTGTGCTTGCAGTGGTAGTCAGGACGCGCCTCTTCGTAGGATGCACTCCTCCTCTGAAAAACAGCACACAGACTCCAAACAACTACACAAGCCCTAAAACATAAACACCAAACCCTAAACAACCAGCTTAAGTATCTATTCGCATCCAACCACACACACACAAACAAGCACAGTGCACCCAAGACCGGCTACACACCACAAACTTGCACATACATAAGTCCGTGCCTTATGCAATATATACATATTTGCAAAAACAATAGTGGTGAAAATTTTGGAGATGCTCCGGCACGTCTTACTCCCCTCCTCCTGGACAGGGTTCCGTTGGTTGTCTGTAGAAGTCTTCGTTTCTCCTCTGTTGCCGCAGGAACAAACCCGTCAACTACCTGAGAGAGACCAGCAGGGTCTGCTTTTTATCCAAGTATGTCTACGGTTTATGTAGTTCTTTTGGACATCACAGCATAAATACATGTGTACAACTGTTTACAAATACACTCGTGTCATCTATCGGTTGTTTTCCAGGCCCGAAAGTTTACATGCAGTTGGCAAACCTAACCAGGGCGAGACCGTGTTGTATTTCATCACTAGTTTTGCTCACTGATACGGATCGATATTCAGTGTTACCCCCTTCGTCTTCGTCGTCGTCGCTTTCTTCTACTTCTTCCTGCACGGACAGCCGCATTGAGAAGTAGTTAAGTGGTCAGTCTTATTATTTTGGTTGGTTTTCTATGATCTCTTACAGTGTACAGACGCCTGGATGACCCACCTCCCAACTAACGCAGTACAGAGAGAGGCCCAAGAACAGAAGCGTGAGGAGGCCGTATAAGGTAGCAGTATCCTTTGGCTTCTTTGAGACAGCCGGTGTCGCCACCTTCTCTACAGCCGCTGCTGTGTTGCGTTCATTTTGCTGCTGTTTGGATGTAGCAGCGGCGAAGGGCTGCTGTGGCGCAACTGCTGCCCGTGGAGATTGGGCACCAGCAGCGATCTTCGGAGAAGATACGGGCGCTGCCACACTCTCTGTTGCAGCTGAAAGTCCCGCCTCCCATTGCTGAACAACTAAAAGGAAAACGAAGAAAAGGTGTTGGCCGACTGTCACCCTCATCTCAACCTGCAGTGGAAAAGTTGTTGCTCTTTCGATGCCGTACAGCGGACGCCGGTGAACGGTTGCCGCCGGCCCTCTTCACAGAATAGAGTGGCCTTTGCGTTGCAAAATCAACTTATGCAGTAGTGTCAATAAACAATAAAGCATAAAATGAAACTTTTTGAGGCGCTAGACTTAAAAGGTGGCTGTCTCACGAAGGAAGAGCCTCACCACCACTCCGAGGCAACACTGTGTGAAGTGTGTACTTCAACAGATGTTCCCTCTTGAGAAATTGTGTAAGTTTTTGAGTGTTTCAGATTATTCAAATTTCGAAAATGAGCATACTGCACCTTTTCGAAGTTCAACGAAACTCAACGGATATGAACAACTCCAGAAGGAAAGAGGCAAGGAGGAGACGGAGTCGGCGGGCGAAGGCACACAGGTCTGTGGGACAGCTGATTTCAATGTTTCATAATTAAGATGCAAATTAGAGTTCCAAAATGAAATTATAATTTATAGAATCGTTTATTTCCATTGTCGCTCAATGTGCCTTGTGGAATCTACCTAAAGGTACCGGGAACCCCGAACGTTAAGTGGGCAGGTGTTGGAATGCGGGGCGCAGGGAGTGATGGCCAAATCTAATAGTAGAACACCTTCATTTGAAAACTACAAACAGTTCATTACTGCATGATGGAAGATGCGAGTATATTGATGATGTATGCAGGAAGATGGGAACCTATTGGGCATTTGACTTTCCGGACGAAAGCCCTGTGGCAGCCAACTGGTTATTCAAACAGAGCATCTGCAACGGGCGAAGTCCCCAACCGTTGACTAAGAGTTTCTTGAGTAGAGGTACAGCAAATTATTTGGAATGAGGGCTAGCAAAAGCAGATGATGCAGCAGGTTCTGTCGCGAGATAGTATACAGAAGTACATGAGGATCTTCCCTACAGTCTCCGCATGCCCTGATCGTGGCATCTCACGAGGCTGGAGCTGGTAATGAGTGTATCCGGCCCCTCGCAAACTGCACTACACATTGTAGTAGGTGCTGCGAGGCAGCCTTTCCATGCAAGCGTACTAAGTGCTCTTTTGAAGGCCGTTTGTACACCTGCTTGTTGGATGCTATTGACAACCGTCAACAAAAGCGGCAAAAATATGATCGAGTAAACCAAGCGGCTCTCTAAGACTGACTGAAATCCCAGAATGAATAGATAACGGGTGCTATAACACCCGAAATGAGAAACAAACCCGTTTCCCCCCCATATATGCACTTTTCAGCTGCATATGTCCTTTGACCGTTTTGAAACGCTGGTCGTATAAGATAAATGCAAGCACTACTTCGACAAACATTCACACAAATTTGTTCACCACGCGGAAGCGCCAAACCTCCACAACCCTTTTCCAATCTCTCTGCATATCTGCATGGCAGAATACAGAACAGAAATTCCAGTGCCCCATGGCTCTCACCGAATCCCACTGCTCCCGCTACCAATGCCTGGCATATCACTGTTGCTGCTGTAGCTTTTGTCGTCGCTGCAGCG
Organism: Eimeria sp. OTU-X; assembly: GCA_904066255.1. Lineage (NCBI taxonomy): Eukaryota > Apicomplexa > Conoidasida > Eucoccidiorida > Eimeriidae > Eimeria > Eimeria sp. OTU-X. Next base: position 7,590 of record CAJFCX010000270.1, read on the forward strand.
TTCGCCAAATCCTTAGCTGCTGTTCCGCAACCACTGCTGGTCCAAATAAGGGTGAACGGGATAGTTTGGGCAGCCCTCCACCGTCTGGAATAGGGTACACACTGCCAGCAAGCCCCAGAGAAAGGTGCTCAGCCCCAAATCCTGAAAAGAACAGTGCTTTTGGTAGACGCACTGCTGCCACTTATAGGCACTATAAGGACGGTAGGAAACAGAATAATGTTGCATGACTCCTAATAGAACAAAGATGCGAAGTAAGGGCCCTTCGTAAATAATGAAACAGTAACGGCTACAGGATTAGCAAACAGGGCCCAGCACAGCTCCGCTGTGCGCGTCCCTGCTGCATTGCTGCCGACGAGCTAAGAATTGTATGTAGGTGTTCCAAAGGAATTGTTTCAACGAAGAGGCCTTATACCCCCCATGTCGCATCCGACTGCGGCTTCTCGGACTGGCGCTGCTGCCCCCACAGTCCCTGACCAGAACTGATGGTAATGATAGAACACAAAAATTGGTGGTAACTCTACCCTAGGTCAGAGCCTTTACCACACAGCAACAGCAAAAGGCCATACGGAGAGAGGACTTCTCTGGCTCTTTGCCCTCCTCCTCTCTTCAGAGAGGGTGCGGGCCAATGCAAACAAAGCTGCACAGGTGGAGAGTGACTGCTTCGCGCGGTGTGCCGGAGTTTATTGCCTGACGTTTCTGTGCTCTTCCAATTCACTACCGCACTTGTGCTAGCAGCTGGTGGAATGTCGAAACTGCGCAAGCACGCGCTGGCTTCTGAGGGCTAGATATAACCGTGGATCGGCCAGTGGCGTCTGGGACTAATGGTGCAGGTGAGCAATGCATGGAAGACTGCACTGTTGTACTATCAAAACATCAAGCAAAGGGGAAAGATTCAGCCCACCTTCATCTTTTCTTCTGGGCATTAAGTCGCAAACACTGCACCAGCACGCGCTGTATCCACTCCCGACAAACAGGCCGTGATATAGCTGTACGGTGTAGATGGACCAACACTGAGCACTGAAACCCGGCTATTGCATTACATTAAAAAACTTTCCATGATGATGCCTAGTGTGTAAACATGTTTGGCTCTGTGTCCTGCTCGGAGTGGCAGTTCACAGCGATGGCTACAACCCCAGGTTGAAGGCTGGTCCGCACGTCAGCGCAGAAGAAGCGTACCTCTTGATCTGTTCAATAAAACACATGATATGCAAGTATATGGACATCACTAGCCAGCATAACACCAAGAAGAAATGCGTGTACCACGAGAGACAGCGGATGCCACGGTCCATTATCAGCTCCAGCGAAACAGCGGAACAAACAAACCAATGGCGATTGACACCGATTCCAGCAAATATAACCATTGTTAATTCACATTTGTCGCCTTCAAGCTCCTCAAAAAGGGAGAATAGGCAGCACAAACTCATCTCCTCCATATGACCCAGAGATTACGGGGGCCCCGACGCTAGGGGCCCCCGTATAATCAAGAGGAGCAACTTAACTGTCTAGCATATCTTTGTCTTCTGTCGGTTGCCCCTATTACTCAATTAAATTATCTAAACACGAAAAGTGCATATATGCGAATGTATGGATTACTTTATCATTGCAGATGATAGCGCGTGTGGCTGGGTGAGATCGCGCCGCTGTTTCCTGCATTGCCATGGACCTTCCATTTTCGCGGAGACTGCAATTTCTTTCATTTATGGTGCTAATCATTGAAGTATGTATTGGTTGACAGGCCAGGATGGTTTCTTTTGACCACCGTACTGCCTGCTGTTCCCAGTGAGCCGTGTGAGTCTGCACTATCTGCGTCTTTTGCTACGTTGCGCAGTCAGTCTCAACGAAGGTGCCTGCTACTGCGGCGGCAGCTCATTCTCATTCTTAAAGCTGGTTGTCAGTTGGGCGTTTTAAATTGATCCCCGTCTCCCTGTGAGTGAAGACATTTGCCTTTTGCAGTTTGTTTGCGAAACTCCAAAAGGCAGTAAAGAATATTAAGAAGAGATGAGGTTTGGGGGGTTCAGCGAAATGACTGAAACAAGATACCGTCTGCTGTTCTCATTACACCAAGCTGCGCGATTCGTCTCTTCCCTCGGAAATCAAATGATCCCCTTCTAAAAATGAAGTGCAGACAAACCTTTCTTCTTTCCTCAATTTTGCTCTTTCAGCCCCCGACTACAAATGCTGCACGTCTAGCCATTCAACTCAAAGAGGTCATCTCAAGGGGTTCGGCCCTGCAGAATGACGATATATGTTGGTTCGCAGCAGGAGGAGACAAAACGGGAAGGCTCCGGTATCCTCTTGGGTTCGTTCGTGCAGCTCAGGCCCACGCCTTTGTTCCCTTTACTCCCAAAGAGGTGACTCCAGTTAAAACAAGAGCACAAACAGCAAGGGCAACAGATAAAACAACAGCAGCAACGGCAGGAACAGTGGAGGCTCCGCAAGCAACAGCACGCGCGTTACCAAAACGGAGGAGACACGTATCGAAACTTCTGGCCACAGAAAAAGGCGAAAATACATCAGTGAAAGGCGGAGATGACACTCCTTTGGCTTCAGCAGCAGATATCCTAAGTGCAACATCACTCGTTGGTTCCCCAGCTGCTACTGCTGTAGAAGATCATAGGGTAGCAGCTGCTGCAAGTGCTGATGATCTTGTCTCCCTTGCTGGAGCAGTTCCTGTAGCAGCAGATTCTTCAGTTGCTTCGACATCTCCTGCTGGTGGAGCAGTTGCGGTGCCTTCTGCTGGAAGTCGTGACAGCTTTTCTAATTTTCCAATTACTAGTCTCCGCACCGCTTGTCGAAAGCTGCAGTTGTCTAGCAAGGGCAAGCGAGGCGAGTTGGTGCAGCGACTGCATGAAGCAGCATCTGTAGACGAGATTGTGTCTCTTATACAACCATCGGAGGCTCCGATGCAACACCAAAAAGCCAAGGACGGGATGGCACCAAGAGGGGAGCCAGAAAGGCCCCCAGAAAATAACGCAAAGCCAGTTTCCCACCGCTGCCACAAATGCAACCGACGACTGTCTTCGAGTAAGGAGGAGGAAGTACAAAATGCCTGGCTAGTGCACAAACACATCATAATTTTACAACAATAAGTTTACTTGTATATAATATTAGGGAGCGGGCTCCACTCCTTGAGTTAAGGTAATGGCGTTTGAACTCCACATAGATGGACGGTAACTTCACAGTTCGGCAGATGCATTAGAAGTAAAGAAATGAGATTGTGCATGCACGCAGTGCAATGCGAAGTGAACGGACTTGTCAACGGCATTGCAGCCCTACACGATTGCTTGCAGCTTTATGCATGTGGTGTACATATCATTTGTTTGGCTGCCGGCTGTGGTTTTGGTTGCCATTCCTATAGGCAGCACTCGGCGATTAGGAGCAGCAGTAGTTGCTACTCCTGCTCGTTTTCTTGTTGCAGCTATCGGCGATAGCAGACTTTGGTTCTGCAGCAAGAGGTCTCTGTGGATAATTGTGGTGTTGCATTCAGAGGCCCGTTTCTGCTCTGCGTGCGGCGCCACCATCAGCACTGCGGGCCAAGAGACGCTGAGGGAGTTTGTTGAACGTGACTTTTGGCCAGTCAGGTAAGAGTGACAAGATATAGCCAATTTGAGCACATTTAGTAGCTCAAATGCTAGGTGCTCTTCCCGTCAGTGCAACGGACGGAACATTCCCTTGTAGATACGCATCAGGGCAATCATGTGCTTAGAAGCGGAGGGAGAACGTTCGCTAGGTTGGGGGGAAGCTGCTTCCAATTTGTAATAGATAATCAGACATCATCTTGCCTTTGCAGTTAATTAACAAGATAAATATAAAAGGCCTTTCCTGTTAGTCTTACGTCTCGTGTCACAATTTGCAGAGAACAGGAAGTAGGAAGCAACACAATGCGTGTTGAACGCGGATTTTGGCAATCTATTTTGCAGGTTCGTCGCTGAATTCATTGTGCCGTTCCCACTTCCTGGTGATAACTTGCCCAGGTGCCTTGCTGGTTTGCTTGTTGCTGCTGCTACAAGAGCTCTAGCATGTGTCGACGCTTTGTAGTAGGCGAGCTGCTGTTGGGTTCTGTGCTGGTGATACGGCTTGCTACTCCTGTTTTTCGGCGTTGCTAATGGGTATTCCTGCTCTTGTTCCTTCTGTCATGGGAAGGCCGCCTGGTACATCGTCTCTTGAACTCCTGTCTCCTGCAGGTTATTGGAGATGTCCCTGTGTCAAATCTGTCTTCTGCTATATGGGAGAAGTATCTGGGGTACGTTCTATTGCAGGGGACTTCGCGCCCAAAATATGCCGCTTAGCAGCATGTTTCTATTGCGCCCTTTAAAAAGGGCTAGCTATATAATGTAGAAGCGTTAAAGTTGCTGTGAATTTTTTTGTTACCTGTGTACAGTTGGCGCTGGCCGCATTCTATTTTTCTACATCAATAGCAACTGCAAAGTTATTATATGCAGTAGAACTGTACACAACGGATCCATTTCACTGAATCAGCTCGCCTGTTGTTACTTGTTCCGTACGTGTTCCGAGTATCCATTCTTTTCTTGCATCGTTGTGTGGGTGATTTAGGGTGCTTAAGCAACGCAACTGTTCCCCGAGAACTCAGGTGTTGCACCAGGTTGCGTATTTGGCTGCCTTGAAGTATGCAGTGCACACAAGACGGCTTGATGGAATTCACCCCTTCCGCAAGATAAGAGGTTGTACGAAGCGAACTCTCGTGTCGGTGCCGTTGACAGCTGAAGAAGTACGTGGAAGTGCTGCGTGCGTTACTGCTTCTTTCCTGTCTTCTGGAAATCTCAATTGAGTATTTGGTGCACGTTCATGTGGCGTACAAATTTGTCATTTTGTCGTGAAGCATGTGTGCATGCGGCCCAGTTGCCCTTAATTGGCAATTCCTGTCAACTGTACCCAGTTGCTGGGTGGGTGCATGCGCCTGGTACGTCGCGTATCAGGTCTACTTGCTGCTGGCCGCTACCCCCAACACAATGCACTGCGCTTTATTTGCCGTTGGGATCGGTGCTGGCCTCCGACCTTCTGAGATTTTGTCTATGAGGTGGGAAGACGTAAACATGGAAGATATGACGGCAACAATTCGTGGCTCAAAGACAGCAGCATCAGCGGCCGTCATTCCGCTTACGAATCTAGCAGGGAGAGAGCTTATGCGCTGGTACACTATTCCTGTCCTTCCACCCTGTCTTCTGCACATTGGCTGATTCGTTGCGCAGTAGCCATAATAACGACGGCAAAATGCAGAATTTAGACTATCTGCCTTTACAACAGAAATCTATGTAATGTGCAATGATCGTGCGGGCTTGTCGAGCTTCTTTCTTAGTCCCTTTTCTGCAACCGGCAGAAAACATCTACAGCAGTGGCTGCGACCTGTTGTGACAGATTCCCTAAACATGGAGTGCCTCGTGCCCTTAAGTGGTTGTGCAGGTGGGAAGAAGAGGGTAAACCAACAACCGGCCTGTGCTTCTACGCGGAGGGAATACGCACACCCAGCAACAGGGCAAAACTGGAAAAGAAGACGCCGATCCGTAAGACCATCAACCTTGTGTGAACGCTTCGGTCTTCGGTGACTCCGAGAAGTAGTGCGCGCGCAGCTGCAGTATTCCATCGACAATCGAACAAGCACTACACATTTTTCTGTCCCAGCTCCATTTTCATTTTTTTGTACAGCAGTCCGGAAACTCCCTTTGGCAACGCTGCCGTCTGTCTTAGTTGATGTGCTCGCAGGCTCATTCAAAAAGGCTCTGCTTGCGGCTGCGCAGCGGTAAGGAAAGGAGAAGTAGAGGCCAGGATGCTTTGACTAAGTATGGGGATTGGCTAGTGAACTGTCGTTCCACACGCCCACCTATGCAGGGCCTCTGTGCTTCTCCATGAGGTTAAAGCGCACTCTGGGTGGTGCCATTGGGCAGTAGCTGTGGTGTTTCCGCATAACGTTTTGCAGAGCAGGAATTGATGAACTGCGCTGTGGAGAGCCCCGCCGGATTTTCCCCTACATACTTCGGTGAGCACAGACGGTAGGGAGGGTATGCTTCTACTTCCACCTAGAGGACACAAAATCTGCTACTTTCCAGTACCACAAGGCATGACAATCAGAATCGGCTTGCACTGTAACAGGTGGCGGGCCAAGAAATGGACGCCATAGATGCCATCGGACGCATGAGGTGTCAATAAATTAATTCGTGTTCTCTAAGCACATGCCTCAAGGGGGCTGGCTTGCTATTCCAATGAGAGCATAGTTTATGCTGTATGGTTATCGATGCATATATATTGCAATACTCTTGGCGTGCACATATGAATTACGGCCAGCATGACACAGTATGACGCCGCTATAGTAATCAGAAAGACATCTTGCTCCGTTCGATATGATCCGTTTGATATGGGTGCAGGCACTCATTCGCGACAATTGCAGCCACCTCAAACCCCCCCGTCCCACTGCCCGTTGCACAGGTTCGAAACATTTAGTTAAACAAAGCCATAATTATTCAGGGCATCACTGCACGCAGCAGAACGTACACGTTCCCACATTGCAAGCATATCGCTTGCTAGGCGCTAAGGAACTTAGCAGCCTAAATAGTGTCGTGAAGCCCTCAACAGTTCCAGACAAATAATCCAACGTCGTTAGTTCCATGTGGCTCCATCGTGGACGGTGTAATACGGCTGTTCTAACCAAGTCTGGCCTAAGACCTGGCTGTCTGCGGTATTCAGGCTGTAATGCGGCATACTTCCTCAAAAATGCTTCTGGAGACATATGCAAAGGCCGGCGCTTTGGTCATCAAAGAAGGCCTCCGGAATTTTAAGGTCTAACTGTTAAGAGCTGAAATGCTAAAATGAGTTTGTTTCCTTGCGGGAAGGTTTGCGTGTGTATTTAGGTGATACACGATACCGCTTGCTTTTAATTCATGTATTTGCTTATTTGCGCTAGATTTTGAGTATAAGCGTCATTATAAAAGCCAACAATTTACGTTGTTAGCTTCAATGGTTAACGGGGGATGCATTTGCTGTACGACGGGGTTCGCTGGTCCGCTTGCTGCACGGAGCTGCAAACGAAACAATCCCTGCTTAAAATGCGTTAAGGTCGAATTGCGGAGCCAATCAAATTATTGACTACGTCTTTCTATAGGGATAACACTTGATAAGCACGCTACTTAGTCGGGCCAATGCCATGCTCTGGCTTTTCCACGCCACTTAGTAGCACATCTACTAGATGAAGCAGATGTTGTAGGCAACACAACACGTGGCATCTTTCACTTCTTTTTGAGGCCTTTGGTGCTTCTCTTTCTGAGGAAGTTGCCCTTGGGTTCCTTCACGCCGACCCGTTTGTTGTGTCTCAGCTTCCACAGCTTCCTTCCAGATGTAGCGGGCAAGCATTCTGGAGCTACTTCATCTGGATGCTTTGGCATTTTCGCCAGTTGCGACTGTCGCGTTATCTTCTCCCGCCATGCCTTCCGCTTACCTGTTGAAGTGCCACGTGCCCTGAAACAGCCATGCGCAAAAACGCATTCAACCATGCAAATCAGTGTAAGTGGTCTAAACGTAATATCCAGCCCGCCGCACACTGCAGGGGGATGTGCTTGAAATCATTACGTTTTCCTGAATGGCCTACACTGCTGCTTTAAAAGACTTGAGGGGATCTGTGATAGGGCGGCGACGAGAACTCCCGTGGTACCCTTTTGCAACTGGTGTTGCAGCTGTTTGCTGTTGGATCGCGAGTTGGACAGCTGTCATCTGAAGAAACACAGATGCAGACAGCAAGCATCAAAGCGCAGATGCAGACAGCAAGCATCAAAGCGCTTCGGTAGATCCCTTTGAGCCACCCTATTGCTCTGGGGGGTTGGTGAAATGTGGGGGGAATTAGCATCAACAGCATAGGAAGGAAACTCTGTGCAGTAGTGCGTGACTGCAAATTCTACAAGCAAGAACTAAGTCCCTCTCCCTGGAGTGAGCAAGGTGACTAATGGAGTTTCTGGATGCCTGAGAACCGACTTGCGTTGGGCGCGTCTGCGACAGGAGGTAATCAGGTAGATGCCCCAACGTGCCTTTTGAAACATTCATCTCCTGAAACGGAAAGCAAAAGACTAGGCAGTACTTGCGAGAAAAGAAGTGCCTTACGCTGCGGTGTGCAATTCACAAATCCCTGTTCTGTACAAACGGTGCCGGCAGCTACAGGCTGCGGGCTGTTGCTGCCCTGCAGGATTTCTTGCGAAGCAACACACAAACTGGTGAATGCTTGAGGAAACCGTGTTAACTTGTGCATTATTGTGATGAAGAATTCGCTATACCTTTAGTTGTTTGCACGCCCTCTTCAACACCTCTCTATCTCGAGGATTTCTCTCAAAAAATTCCTTGAGCTTCCTTGAGTTCAACAGCTGCTGCTGCAAATCTCGTGCAACAGCCGCGGCAATGATTCGTTTTGTGATGCCTCGCCTCACATCTTCAACTCTGTAGCGGAAGCATTCGACATCTTGCAACCTCAGCGACAGCGGCGTAAGTGCTGAACAACAAATCAGAGGCACAGGGTTACATCTCTCATAAACTGTCGACGGCATGCGCAAGCAGAAACTTGGGAGTGCTCGTGGGTATTAGATCTAACGAAGCCTAACAAACAAAAACTAGCAAAAGCATAGAAGATATCGATCGTAACATCGCATTTCTGAAAGCTGTGCAATTCTCCACCAAATAAACTTACTGCTATCCCCTAGGCCTCCTGGAGCCTTTCGCATAGTAAACATTTGCTGCAGAAGCAACTGCTCCTGTTCCTGAGATGCGTCAATGAGAGTGACTGCTACTCCCGTCGAACCTCCGCGACCTGTCCGGCCAATCCTGCAAATCGTTGCCACAAACAAAACCGGCAAGCATGAAAAAGCTACTTCATAAAACTAGGGAAGCAGGTGGCGCTGAGGACAATATACACCCAGAACCCGATGAATAGAAAGCCAACGCAGACTGATTGGGGGCGGCGATAATAGGTAACAAGGGCTATTCGCTGCCAGTCGGTTGCAACACCCTCTTAACGTGCACGAAATAAACGAGCGTTCCCTCTCACCTGTGAATATAGGACTTCAAGCAGTTCGGGGCATCGAAGTTAAACACACAGGCGACGCCCTGCAGGTCGAGACCTCTATGCCCAGCGAACTCCGTTTCCTTGGTCTGTAACCACAGCCAGCAAGATTCTTTTAAGCTCTGTTTACGTTCTCAAACACAAAATTTCCCATTGATGATGTTGAAACACACAAATGAAGGGGTAGGCACCACACGGTCGTCCCCAAATATCAACGAACCCGCAAACGGCGCTAAAATGCACTCCTGCTGCATGGAGAGTCTCTGCCACTCAACCCTGTAGAGTTGCGAAGCAAAGCTTCGAAAACTGTGCTGCGCCCGATAAAGACAAAAGGTGACTCCTCAATTTTAAGTGCAATGTTGACCTTGGTTGCGTCGTCTCTCCGCCGTTTTCGCGTTGGTTCATTACTCGCTGATGCCTCAGCAGCTTCCGAATCCTCAAATTCTTGAGGATTGTCTTCTTCCATGCACTGCCCGTCATTCGTAATAAGAATGTCAATGAGGCCCTGGTTGAACGCCTGAAGAAAGGAGACCAGCCTAAACAGCGAACGGCTGACTCTATGTCGAAAAGCGATGTGCATATAAGATGTGAAGTACGCACGGTTCCTAAAATATTTGAAGGTAAACACATCAATATATTAAAACGGAAGCAAACCTCATTCCCGCGTGTTACAAAAACATCACTGTGTGAGCAGCACTCTCGATGTACCAACCGATACAACATATGCGCCTCAAACGAAGCGTGCATATTCATGTTGAGAGCACACGGACAGTTGCTGACCTGAATTTGCTGCTCACGAGCCGCTATTGGCAGTGTCGGACTCAAGACACCGCTCGCTATTCCAAATCGGTCAAGGAAGAGGCGTAACGCGTACACACTGGCGCGCAAAAGCAAAACACACAACTACGATGTGATGCGAGGGGATAACACCAAAAATGCAGCAATCCGAAGTTCATCGCAGCTAAGCCGACTCCGCTTCACACTGTTGCATATTTCTTGGCAGCTCCGGTAATACCAAAATAATCAAGTAGTAGGAGAGAGAAACAAAAATGCATGTCCTTGCCGCTTGACTCGTTGCTCACTCTTAACAGCATGCAGTGGTGAACGATTCTACGGTACACCAAGGCTCCTTAATCATGAATAAATGAAGATTATTTCAAGCCTTGCTATCGCTAAATATAATCATGGCCACTAGCTAGGAAACAAGCATTCGTAAACCTACTTTGAGACATCTTTGCAGAAAACTAAACACTTCAGAGGGACGAGGCCGAGACGAAGAAATGCATAAGCCACAAGCCACTTCTCTGCATCCGTTGGGACTTGGAAATAGAACTCGCCAATGGGGCTTCCTCCTCCGGCGCCTGTTCCTTCTTCCTCCTCAATTCGAATAATTAACGGCTTGTGCAGCATCAAATTCTGTAGCTGGGAAAGCTGCAGAAAAATGAAGGCCAAACGCGAAACCCCATTACATTAGTCTTATACCATAGACCCTAATGCCGCCGAAAACAACTAACCTCGTGATTTTGGGTAGCAGAGACTAGGATGGTTTGGTAGTGGCCTGCTGCTGTTGAAGGCAAGAGCTGAAGAAGCTTCTTCGTATCCTTTTCGAAGCCAAAGGCAAACAGCAGGTCGGCCTCATCGACAACCAACATCTCCAAGAACAACTGAATATCAAACCGCTGGTGCTGCTGCCGCAAACTGCTTAAGTAGTGCAGAACACCCGTTGGTGTGCCCACCAGCACCGTAGGAGGTCCTAACAGCTTTCCCGAAACCCCTGTCGGGCTAGCGGTGTGGCACACGGTTACGACGTCTTTGGTATACTTGAGCAGATCGGTTAGGACGTCATAAACCTGCATAAAGATAACAGGAAGGCAAACCTGAATGAGTCGGGAGGTCAGATTCTAGGCACTAGACGGAAGGCATGAGAATGTTACATTGAGGGTCTATATAATGCGTGTTTAGTATTGTTTGTGCAGTGCATCTTTACTAGTTCACCAAGTACTGGATAGTTCAACCACAAAGTATTTACGTGCTTTACTACCACAAGAGCACACTACACATGTAAATTCGTCGGTCCTGCTAGAGAACGTAGGGGCATCAGACTATTAACGCTGTATACGGGAAGCCCATCAAAAATCCCCGTCAAAACCATTTCTATGAGCTGCTTGTTTCACTGCTCTCACAGTACAAAGACTACTTCACTTTGAAACCACGCTGGGATTAGACAGTCTCTTATCATGCTATCTCTTGCACTGGTCTTCGCATCGTCGGGATTATCTCCACTTCCTCTTCTTAATTGTATTTTTTCTCGATGTCTTGGCTATCTAGGCTACTTGCTGCCGGTGTGTAATGCTTGCCCACCTGAATGCAGAGCTCCTTTGTTGGCACCAAGACCAGTGCACACAGAGGCGGAAGGTCGGCATTCTCCCCTCTTTGCTGCTGCTGCTGCTGCAGCTGCAGCAGCCGCTGCACCAACGGCAACAGGTAGGCCAGCGTCTTCCCGCTGCCAGTTCTCCCCTCAACTAACAAATCTCTGCCGCTGAGAGCGAAAGGTATCACCTACCACACACAAAAAAGCAGCAAGCAACACTCATGAGTCAAAAGTGTGTGAATAGCAGAGAACACAAGTTTGAATCCCAACTGCACATACACACACATGCACGCTTGCAACATCGGAGAAGTGCAACCCCAACAGCAGCAGGCAGCAACCGAATCACGTAGTGGAAGCCACTGCGACACCATTAGCAGAAATAAGTGCTACGCCATCAGCAGTACCACTAATAACACATTCTGACAAGAACAACAGCATTAGCAGCAACGAGAACATCAGCAGCAACCGCGCGATCAGCACCAATGAGACTAAGCAGCAACAGCAACGCCAGCAAGTACAATTTCTGCAGGAAACGCTGCAGAAGAAGCAGTATCACCTTAGACTGGACGTGTGTTGGATGCTGCAGCTTCAGGTCATCTATGAGGGCCTTGGTCAGCCTCCTGTCTAAATGCGTCGCTGCGAAGTCCTTAAATGTTTGGGACGAGTCAATTATTTCGGCCTGTCTATACACCTTAACTTCGGAGTCCATCCCATTTTCTGGTGGTGCTTCTGAGCCTGCTGCTTCTGTTTCGGCCTCTGCACTTGGTGCGATGTCTTCTTCATCCCCTGTTGCTGTTTCTGTTGCGTTGCTGGATGTTGCTGCAAGTGAGCTCTCCTGAGTACCATCATCTGCACATTCACCTGCTTTCTGGGCAGTTTCTGCACGATGTTTCCTTGGCCTTTTACTTTTTGGTGGCAATTCCTCACCATCTACTTCACCGCGTTTATGCATCCCGTCGTTCTCAGAAACAGCATCTACACCTTCCGCAGGTGATACAATCCCCTCCTCCGAGTCTTCCGAAGATAATTTTCTTTGTTTCAGACATTTCTTCTTGGTGGCGTCTTTCTTTCGACCTGAAGTGTGGTTATATTTAGCCGCGGGCGCTTCAGACGCCTTAGAAGTCGTCATAGCGCCCGATAGAACATTCCAGCAAGAAAGCGCCTGTAGCAATGATGTAATTACCCACGTTGAAATCTAAGTCCGAAGTAGTTGGTTGGTGCCTTCGAATGTACAGCCAAAGAAGACTGAGAAGCAGTTTGTCATGCAGCCACTGCTTAACCAACCATTAACGCTTGAACCGTTACTAAAGCCGTCATGGAAGGTCAATAATAAACAATAAAATCAACACTTATTCGCATCTAAAATAAAATGGGTTTCCACTGCTGACCGGGTTGAAACACCTCAACCTGCATGCGTTCCGAGCCATGCATGAGCAGCGCGGCCCCACAAGACCTTCTCACTACTGGGAGCGGCATCAGTCTGTAGATGCGGCTGCAAAGAAATCCTGAAAACTTCATCTACTTTAGTTTGAGTAAATTTGTAGCCCTACGTGCCGGCAGCCTCAGGTCTCTTTCTAGATTTGATCCATTCCTAGGCCTGGCGATGCTACATCCTGCGTAATCCAGATGGCCCATCCAGTGTATCAAAATGTGCAAAATACAATGCTAAGCAACTTCCCTATGCTACCGCTACAGCTCTACGTGAACTATTGTTCACAATCTACATTCCACTGGAATTCTGTAAACTACTTCTGTAAGCTACTTTGTTCTGAGGCACATAGCAGTTAAATCCCGAGCAGGTGCTCGCAAGTCCTTCGAAAAAAAGAAAGCGCGCCACATTCAAGACGAGCCTCAGCAGGCGACAAAATATAATTCCGTACTACTCAGTAAACCCTTTTCCGGCCAGCTCAGTTGGCCTGATACATGCATCGTCTAGCTCGCTAGGCCAACAAGGATCTACGAGGAAGTTGCAGATAGGTTGGTATCTGCACAAGGGAAACTGCATAAATGCTGCAGTATTTTCTGAATGCTGACGAATGTACCTAAGCATAGCAAATGACCCGCGCACGAAAGCTGCACCTGGGCTACAGCTATTTCCTTTGCAGATGGCAATACAAGGCTTTCAGACAAATGCCTTGAGGAATCAACAAGGCAATGAAGGGCAAAAACTGCTCTCCCACCTCTCATCCTCGTCATCGTTTCATCAAGCCAAGTAGACACGTGCAAGCATCAAACTAAGATACAACACAAAGTCAGAGGCATCAGTGTAACTATGACAAGCTGCCCTCAGCTAATTTGGGATCGATAACGCAGCGCCAAAACGGAACTGCTCACCATATCCCTCAGGAAGCAGAAGATTGCATCATCTTGCCCGAACAAGGACTGCCCGTACATAAGATGAATATACAATTATGTTCGCATGCGCATACACACCGATGCCATTGGGGATTATTCGCGTCAGACAAATGCCTTCTTGCTAATCAGATGCGACGCACGGGGCAAAAACTGCCGCTGCGACGCTCATCCTCGTCATCGTCTCATCACGCGGTTGGGCAAATAGATAATATAAATAGGAAAATGTCACCAATTGGAACATGATATAAAATGCAGGCACGACACATACTACGAGCAAAAGTGCACAAAGACGAGAGCTCCCCATCAGAAAAAATTGGCTCTGTAATCGTCAATACCACCAAAGGCGGCTTCAGGCCTATCATTGTGGTCATCATGCAAGCTCTCAACTGAAGGGCACGAAACCAATGAAAGCAGTTCGACAATGTACAGGACTCATTAACGAAGATATAGAATATTCGGATGATGAACCGACCAGCTACTGCAACAAAAACGCATGATACTGCACAGCATACAGCATTATCATGCCGCACGTGATCACGAAGGTTGGTGAATTCACGGGATCAAATACAAACCCGAAAGACGGTACACAGCGCTGCGAAAGTAATACTATAGTGCATATGTTGGGGAGAAACGCGCCCCTTGAAAGAACAAGGAAAAATACTTGGGACGAGTAAGACTTAAGAATACACCTAAGTTTGCACCAATCAAGTGATCCCCCCCGCACGGTTTAAAAGCCCTTAACAACGCAGCTACCCGAGCACGACCGGCGCAAGGCATGAACTGCACCTGGCCAACAACTCATTAGTAGCTACCTTAACATCCTGTCCAAATGAACCCCGTCGAAATGATATGGATGCTGCCTGACAGCAGCAGCCAAGCAAAAGTTCATGCGGCCGCAGGCTTGGTGAACACGTAGTGGGAATGATGTGTTTCACCAAGAGGCCTAATCAGCCCCTTGCTATGCAACTCCCGGATTCCCCTGCGAGCTAACGAAGCGTTGATGCGCAGCCTTTCACAGATTGTGTAAGGAGTCACCAACTTCATCTTGGGCACCTCTGCCATGAACTTGTCCAAAGTCGCCTGATCGAACATGACAGCGTAGTTCAGCTTGTCCTTGCTCTTCCCCTTGGACCACTTCTGCAGCAACCAATACACAAAATCACACACAAAACAAGCTACAAGCAATGCATGTTCAAATACATGCATTAAAAAGTTGCAAAACGAGCAAGTCAAGCAATCAACGCAATTAACAGAAGTAAGCAGCTTAGCAGAATCAATACTGTCGAGGCAATAAGAAGGAAAGCATCTCATCACTTCGATGTGAATGAACAACAAAAGATAAAAGGGCCTACCTTCTTGTTTTTTTTGCTGCCGGCGGCCGCGGCCGCGGCAATCTGCTCCTTAGTCTTCTTTTCCTTCGGCGCCATCCTGCTAAGGCGACGCACAGAAGACAGGGAAAAAACCGGAAATAAATTTCATGCGTTAAAAAGAGGATGCTACCATATGCGGCGCACCGCCATGACCTTGCATAACAGAAAGTGGGGCTACCGCCGTCTCCAACGCTCAAGAACTGCGGACAATGAGGGACCGCCCACCGTGGTCAAAAAGTACCAGAATACATCACAAAACGTATTTAACCGAAACAAAAACAAGATAAAGGGCACTGAAGTTGCTGAACGGTACAAAGTGCAAAGTCTGTCGGTGGCCCCACTGTATCCCCGAAGCAAAGCCGCTGACAACCCTACTGGCATATCTGTGATATCAAAGGCTCACCTGTTATTATCCACTAGTTGGAAACCAAATAGGAAAAGATACTACGGCTGACCAAACATAAGAGCAGGCAAATGTGGTACCCACCCTCATGCGGCTGCCGCGGAACACGACTGCGCCCCGCAAGAACACGGCCGCTGGAACAACAGCCCTGTGCTCACCACGCGCCCGCAATACGTATCATCGCCATCTCATACTCATACCTTAATATATAAAAAAACGAAAAAGAGAACAAAGTAGTTGATGCATCTTGTAGGGAATCCTTAAGATAAATACATATAGACGCTAACCCCATTTGCTCGGAAAGGCAAGGCAACGCAGACAGCTTGATAAAGCCCCCCAAATCGGCGCCTATATAGTAGACGGTAATCACACACATAAATAAGCAAGTAGGCCCTTTTTCTCTCTCTGTTTTTAACTGTTATGTACTATGTATTCTTCCATGTGTCTGTCCTCGTGTACACCCTCGATCGATTAATTTTCTTCTGCCGATCTTGAGCAGAGTGTAACGAGGCTACTGGGTCTTTTCCAAGGAGACTTCAGTAAGAAGACTACAGTAAAGTACTATAGACAAGTGTTTATCCTGCTTTTGGTTCAGGCGAGTCTCCACGCTTTACGGGCAAAGCTGGCCGATTGCCTATAGCTGTAGACGAAACGACCATATTTGAGGTGCAACGAACCTTGCTGCAGAACAGCTCACTATGAAAATGTAGCCGAGATCCCTTTGTAGTTTGCAACAACAGTACATGCAATCGTTGAAGCGTGCTGCGTGGCTGCCGGTTGAATAGTAAGCACCAGTATTATAGTCATCTGCCAAAATGAGACACTTGTCTATGTTGCATGGGCAGTGATACTTGTACATCGTCATCCGCAAGCAGCGTAATCGCTGGAGTGACCTCGAGTCCGCTGGATGCAGTTGGATAGCTTGGCTATTTTCCCTTCTGTTTCTCCGTCGTGGCGTTCTGCTGGTGTTCCTGCTGCTCCCTCACTTCTTTATCGAGCAGCATGCCTCCCAGGGTCGAACCAACGGGCTTCTTCTGGATTAGGGTGAATGCCTGGTATTTCTGCACCTACGTATTAAGCGCCGTCTGGGTAACCCTTTTGAGGCGCTCATATCGCCTGTAGAATACTCTGCGATGTTGGTCTGCCTGCGCGCAGTAGGCGAAACAACACCCACACGGCACTACTATGCTACACGCACGCAAGCAAAAACCTTGATCAGCATTTACCTACAGTAGTAGTGCATACAGCAAGGAAGGCTTGTTTTTGTGTGCACACCGGCCTATGTTTCACGTGGGTTGAACGAAGTTGCACTGCAACTCATGATGGGCAGCCACTTCTCCCGTATCTTCAGGCGTGGAGACTAGAGTGTGAAGTTAGCTGGTAGTACGTAATTTTTAGCTTGAGTATTTGATTTCTTGTGCACCCCGCAATAAGCCTTGAATAAGCTCAATCGCACTCTTTACAGCATTTCACCACAGGGAAGTACGACATGGGACTGAGCTCATCCACCACCATCACATGAGTCTGGTGTGGTTGCTAGTGGATTGGCGACCGTATAGCTGAAATAATATGCTTGCAAGGGCCCACATTCGACCATCCCATAGTGCGCGAAACGTCGTGAACTCCGCTTCATCCTGGTGCCATGGGATGCCACCCACTTTGCTTGACGAGTTTGATTATTCGACCTCTCCCTAAACCCCGTTAGGGGGAGAAAACAGAGATGGAACCAATAGTGCTATTTAGTTTAAACCTACTGTGTGGTTAGGCAAAACAGGCCAATGCCCTAGAACGTCCAAGCAAAAGGAGCAGTTGTCGCGAAATGTCGGGGTAAACACGGCCCAGCTGGACTCCAGTATTTGGCTGCATAACCACATTCTCCCACATATGGATACGTTATGGTTAGAAGACTAGCCCTTTCCGTGCGGTAGCGGTTGGTGGCCGCATACACTGAGCCGCTAGCCTTCTCACGACACCGTATGCCTCGCCGGAAGAGCAAATCACCGATGCCCATTTACACAATAAATATTACACATTATGGTTAGGGTTAGGGTTAGGGTTAGGCTTAGGGCTAGGGTTAGGGTTTAGGGTTAGGGTTAGGGTTTAGGGTTAGGGTTTAGGGTTAGGGGTTTAGGGTTAGGGTTAGTT
>CAJFCX010000271.1:0-25176 GCA_904066255.1 Eimeria sp. OTU-X
CCCTAGGACAGCTTCGTTGCTAACAAGCCCTAAACCCTAAACCCCCGCGCATGTAAAGAAAACCAGAACTACCAAACAGGAACTCCCAAGGGACAAATTAAAACCCTAAACCCTAAACCCTAAAACCCCAACAGCAAACCAACCCCTAAACCCTAAACCCTAAACCCTAAACCCTTGATCTTACCCTCTACCAAAGAGGAGTTGAGGCTCAATTCTGTTCTGATAGAGAGGATTGTTATCTCCTCTCATTGTATCTTCGCTTGCATCCCATTCAAAGTTAAATATATTCCTGCACACAATAAACCCTAAACCCTAAACCCTAAACCCTAAACCCTAAACCCTAAAACCCTAAACCCTAAAAAATAAAACACTAAATATTTTAAGGATAAACCCTAAACCCTACCTAAATTTCTCTGATGGTTTTTGTATTTTCTTCTTCTCCTTCTTCATACCCAAATAATGCATGCGAATCTGCTCCAGCTCCTTCTCCTGCAGCAAACCCCAAACCCTAAGCCCTAAACCCTAAACCCTAAACCCTAATAACTTGGCTTGTGCCTCTAAACAACTAAACCTAAACCCTAAACCGTTTATTGCCTCTTAGTTAGCTCGCTCTAAATCGCCAACCCTTTCCTCTTGCCTGCACCCTCCTAAACCCCAAACCCTAAACCCTAAACCCTAAACCCTAAACCCTAACCTGTTGCTTAGCACGTAGTTCTTGTTCAGGGAGGTTAAGCAGTTTAAGATCAGCAAGAAGACTTGCTTCCTTCGGTCTTGGATTATTCTTCTCCTGCTCTCGCTGCTGCCGCAGCTGCTCCTCTCGGAGCTTCTCTGCAGCAGCAGCAGCAGCAGCAGCAGCAGCAGCACAGACAGCAGCAACAAAGATGAAATGGAGACGCAAGGTTGCAGCAGCTGCAGCAACACGGTCGCCAGCTGCTACTAACACAGCTGCAGCAGATGATTCAAGCAGCAGGACTAGATGCAGCAGCAGCAGCAACAACAACAGCAACAGCAACAGCAGCAGCAGCAACAACTGGCGCCTTGCTAACTTTCTTGCTCCTCCTTGACCCTCTCCATATCTCTTTTCTTTTGTCTCTCTCGTCTCTCTCTTTCCCTCTCCACCTCCTGAAAGCAGCAGCAGCAGCAGCAGCAGCAGCAGCTAAGGCAGCAGCAGCAGCAGCAGATAAAACAACAGCAAACAGCAAGAGCAGCACACAACAGCAGCGGAAAACAGCAGCAGCAGCCGGCGCAGCTGCAACGGCAGCAGGAAGCAGCAGTAAAGGCCTCAGCTGAAAGAGGGGTAGCAGCAGCAGCAGCAGCAGCAGCAGCAGCAGCAGCAGCAGCAGTAAATGATGCTTACCTCTCTCTGTAAGAATAGTCTCCTTTTATTAATCATTTCTCTTTCTCTCCTCTTTGCTTGTTCTGCTTCTTCTTGCTGCTGCTGCTGCTGCCGTAACTCCCGCTGCTTCTTAGATACAAAGGTAATCTGTAAGCAGCAGCAGCAGCAGCAGCAGCAACAGCAGCAGCAACAGCAACAGCAGCAACAACAGAGACACATAAACACGATAGTAAGCATATAGACAAACCTCCGCAAGGGGATGTTTTATTATAACGAGGGTTTAGGGTTTAGGGTTTAGGGTTTAGGGCTTGGCTAATAGCTGCAGTGTCTATACAACAGCGACAGCCACAAGCAGCAGCAACAGCAGCAACAACAGCAGCAACAGCAACAGCAGCAGCAGCAGCAAGCAGGAGCAGCAGCACCAGCAGGTATTGTACCCTTTTAGGTTCTTCTGCTTCTCTTCTTCTTCTCTCTACCTCTTCTAAGGAATAAATCTCCCGCTGCTGCTGCTGCTCGGCTAGCAGCAAAAAGGACGATAGCTTACCAGGTCTGCTGCTGCTGTTGCTGCTGCTATTGCTGCTGCTGCTGCTGCGGATGCTGTTGCTGCTGCTGGCAGGGTCTTGGCCGTCAATGCTCTTTATGCCGGTGGCACTCTTCTCGCCACCACTGTTGCTTGTGCTGTTGCTGTTGCTGCTGTTGCTGCTGCTGCTGTTGCTGCTGCTGCTGTTGCTGCTGCTGCTGCTGCTGCTGCTGTTACTGTTGCTGCTGCTGCTGCTGCTACTGGCGGACGGACTGCTAGCGGAGTCTGACGACGGTTTTGCCTTCAGTGCAGCATCGTTCCTGTTGTTGTTGTTGTTGCTGCTGCTGCTGTTGCTGCTGCTGCTGCTGCTGCTGTGTCTCCCACTGTCTGGATGGCCTCTGCTGTTCCATCCACCATAGTCCTTGCTGTTGCTGCTGTTGCTGTTGCTGCTGCTGCTGCTGCTGCTGCCTTCTCTGTACCTAGGGCCATCCCTATCCCTCATACCACCATATCTCTGGTTTGTATCACCATATCTATCTCTATAGCCGTCTCTGCTGCTGCTGCTGTTGCTGCTACTGCCGCCTCTGCTGCTGCTGCTGTAGTCCGGCCGCACAGAAGCAGCACGGATCTCCGTTTGCAACCTTTTAGGGGGGCCCCCAAGGGCATTAAGGGGTTCCCTCTTAGGAGGGGCCTGCACCGTCTTGCTGCTGCTGTTGCTGCTGTTGCTGCTGTTGCTGCTGCTGCTGCTGTTGCTGCTGTTGCTGCTGGTGGTGCTCTCAGTTCCTTGGGTGGCGCTAGTGGTGCCGTCCCCGATACTTCCGGTGGTCGTGCCGCTGCTGCTGCTGTTGCTGCTGTTGTTGCTGCTGCTGCTGCTGCCACTGCTGGCGGCGTCTGGTGCCTTGCTAGAGGCGTTGCTGCCACTGCTGCTGCTCTCTGGAGGTCTGTTGTTGTTGCTGCTGCTGCTCCCTTTAAAGCTAGTCGTAGGGTTGCTGCTGTTGCTGGAGTCCTGGCTGCTGCTGCTGCTGCTGTTGTTGTTGTTGTCGTTGCTGCTCCCACTACCCGAAGATGCCCCGTTGGCCACGGGTTTTGGTGCCGTTGCTGCTGCTGCTGCTTCTTCTTCTTCTGCTGCTGCAGGTGTTGTTGCAGCAGCAGCAGACGAGCCTGGCGTAGCTGTTTCTTCAGCAGCAACAGCAGCAGCAGTTGGTGCTGCTGCTGCAGTTTCCACACCGTCTGGTGCTGTCATAATGTATTATTGGGTATAATCAGTTAAGGAAACAACCCGTAAGAAGATGCTGCTGCTGCTGCAGTGCAGCAGCTACGAGTTCAGCAGTTGCTGCTGCTGCTGCACTGTTGCTGCTGCTGCTTGCTGCGCTGTTAACAGCAGCAGCAAGGACACAAGAGAATAATATAACAAATAAAGCAGCAACAATAAAAAAAAGAAAAAAAACAAATAATTAAAGAAGGACAAGAGGTAAATCATCCCTCTCTTTTGGGGCTTTTTCTTAAGCTCGCTGCATGCAAAATGCAGCAGCAGCTGCTGCTGCTACTGCTGCTACAGCAATTGCAGCAGCTAATGCTGCAAAAAAACATTCTTACTTAACAAGCAGCCTGTAGCTCTCACTGCAGCAAGAAGACAGCAGCAAACCCATTCCTACGGGGGGCCCTGCAGCCCCTGTTGCGCTGCTGCTGCTGCAGCTGCTGCACGTGCTGCTGCTGCTGCTGCTCCCCCTGCTGTTTTTGCTGCTGTTGATGGTTTTACCAGTTAACACAGGTGGAGCAGCAGTGCCACCTGCGCAGCAGCAGACGCAACACAGCTGCTAGCGCAGCCGCGCCAACCGCAGTAGCAACAGCAACAGCAACAGTAGCAGCAGCAGCAGCAACGAACAGCTCACAGCTCCAACGCGACAAACATAACAGACACGTGCGGGTGTAGCTGCAGCAGGCCTGCAGTATTAGCAGCAGCAGCAGCAGCAGCAGCAGCAGCAGGTGTGGCAGCTGGAGGAGAAGTACCTTGTTAGGCGGCACGTGCCGCAGCAGCACCAGCAGCAGCATCGACAGCTGCAACACCAGCAGCAACAGCAGCAGCAGCAGTAACAGGATGTCAAAGCAAGGACGCCGCAAGGGTTGCAGACAGCGAGACGAAGAAGAAGAATACGACGGCTGTCCTGCTGCTCCTGCTGCTGCTGCTGCAGCAGCAGCAGGAAGAAGATGGAAGAGAAGGGAAGCACCTGAGCTTGGTCTTATCACGGCACAAGAAGATGTAGAAGCATCCAGGTAAACCCTAAACCCTAAACCCTAAACCCTAGTATCTAAACCCTAAACCCTAGTATCTAAACTCTACTAACACCTAGCAGAGTTGTATAAACCCTAAACCCTAGGCGAAGTGCTGTCTAAACCCTAAACCCTAAACCCTAGGCGTTCTTGACCTGTATAAGCCCTAAACCCTAAACCCTAGGCGTTCTTGACCTGTATAAGCCCTAAACCCTAGGCGAATTGTCTAAACCCTAAACCATTAACAGCTAGACCCTAGATTGTTTGTATATGGAGGTTTATAATGCTAAACCCTAAACCCTCATAAACCCTAAACCCTAGTGTCTTTTGCTTCTGCATAGATATTAGATGTGTCTTGCTGCTGCTGCTGCTGCTGCTGCTGTTGGGTGTATATACAGGGTAGGTGTTTCTTCTTGGGTATCAGCGCATGCAGGGTACTCTTCTTTGCTGCCTCGTCGTCTTTGCTGCTGCTGCGGCATGCCTGCGAGCTTCCGGTGTACGAAGTGCTGCAGGAAGCGTACAACGAGCAGCAGTAGCAGCAGCAGCAGCAGCATGGTACCAGCAGGTGCAGCAGCAACAGCAGCAACAGCAACAACAGGTGAATACTTCTGCAGCATAGAGTGTCTTACTATACATGAAGCAGCAGGTTGTACACGACGCCACCTCCTTAACTGGTAAGGATAAAACTTGCTGCTGCTGCTGCTGCTGCCGCTGCTGCTGCTGCTGCAGTTGATGATGCTGCAGTTGCTGCTGCAACCGCTGTTGCAGCAGATGCTGCTGCAGCGGGTGCTGTTGCTGCTGCTGCTGTTATTGCAACTAATTACTTGCGTGCGTTTGCTGCAATTTGACGCGGCAGCAGTAACAGCAACGGGAGCAGCAACAAACAGCAGCAGCAGCAGCAGCAACAGCAACAAGCAGCAGCAGCATGTTATGTTCCCTGCTGCAGCACCAGAAACATCTAATTGTTTTCTTTCTTGCCTTTTTGGCTTTAAGTGTATCTCCTTCCGCACTTGCTGCTGCACCTGCTGCTGCTCCTGCTGCTGCACTTGCTGCTGCACTTGCTGCTGCTACAACTGTCTGCTCCTGTCTACGTAGCTGCTGTAACGGGTTCTGCTGCTGCTGCAGCAGCTGCAGCAGCAACTGTAGCTGTCTTGGCGGCCATGTGGCATTTGCTGCTTTGGATGACGCCGCAGTAGCAGCAGCCACTGTAGGTAGCACGAGTAGCAGCAGCAGCAGCAGCAGCAGGTTAATGTATATGTAGCTGTCTCCGTAGAGAGAAGCAAACAAAAGAAGAGACAAAAGGAGACACAACCATATAAGCAGACACAAAAGGAGACACTTAAGGAGACCCTTCAAGGAAGGAAAGAGGAGGAAGGTCCCGGTCAGTGTGCTGCAGCAGCAGCAGCATTTGTGCTGCAGCAGCAGCACTATTTTTGCTGCAGCTGCAGCACAAATGTTGCTGCTGCTGCTGCTGCTGCTGCAGAAAAACGAGGTCCAATGCCTACAAGAGTGATGTGCTGCAATGGGGGCAGCAGACTGTTGCTGCTGCTGTTGTTGTTGTTGCAGCAGCAGCAGCAGCAGCAGCAGCAGACGTAGCTACTCCAACACGGGGGAAGAGGCACCTAAGGGGGCCCTGTGGTAGTCAAGACTACCGCATGCAGCAGCAGCTTCTGCGTCTGCTGCTGCAACCACTGCCTCATCTTCTGCTGCTGCTGCTGCTGCTTCTTGTGCTGCTGCGTTCTCTGCAGCAGCAACCGCAGCAGCAGCAGCTGCTGCTGCATCACGATCGTGGGGACAGTCTACATCTTGAGGCAGCTCACCAGATGTCACTGGCTGCTTCCTGCTGTCTCCTGCTGCTGCTGCTGCAGTAGCAAATTGCGTACGTTGCTGCTGCACGAAGGGGACTCTGTCCCCGTGCCGTGCTGCTGCTGTCTTGCTGCCTACGCTAGTACCCCCTCTATCCATGGCAAAGGGCCTAGCAGCAGCTGCTGCTGCTGCAGCAGCAACAGTAGAAGCAGCAGCAGGTCTTCCTGCATGCGCTCCGTCAGTCTGCGTTCTGTGGGGTGTACCACGGAAGATTTGTTTGCGGCTGCTGCTGCTGCGGTTGCTGCTGTTGCTGCGGTGCAGCCTCAGCCTGTCATTCCTGGTGCTGCTGCTGCTGCGCATGTATGCAACATTGCTGTTTAGTCGGTGTTGATTGCTGCTCTTTATTGGGCGCAATACATGCTGCCTCCTGCTGCTGCTGCTCGTGCTGCTGCTGCTGCGGCGCCCCCTGCTGTAGGTCGGGTGCCTGCTGTTGCTGCTGCTGCTGCTGTATGGCGGGTATCTGCTACTACTCCTCATGTCGCTGTAGGGCGGGTGTCTGCTGCTGCTGCTGATGCTGCTGTATGGCGGATATCTGCTGCTGATGCTGCTGTAGGGCGGTAACCTGCTGCTGCTGGTGCTACAAGGCGGGAATCTGGTGTTGCTGCTGCTTTTTTCCGGCGGGTATCTGCTGCTGTTGCTGTAGGGCGGGTATCTGCTGCTGCTGCTGCAGTTGTAGGGCGGAAATCTGCTGCCGCCGCCGCTGCAGTTGTAGGGCGGAAATCTGCTGCTGTTGCTGCTGCTGTGAGGCGGGTATCTGCTGCTGTCGCTGCTGTTGTATGGCATATATCTGCTGCTGCTGCTGCTCTCTGGAGGATATCTGCTGCCGCTGTAATGCGGATATTTGCTGCTGCTTCTGCTGCAGCTTCTGCTGCTCCTCCTCCTTTGCTGCGGATACCTGCTGCTGCTGCTGCTGCGACGCCGTCTTTGGGCCCGATATTTGCTGCTGCTGCGGCTCCTGCTGATGTCGCTGCGGCTGCAGTTTCTGTTGCTGCTGCTGCTGCTGCTGCTGTGGGGCGCAGGCCTGGAGCAGGACCCAATGTGGCTACCAACTTTGGTGGTTTCTTTGTCGTGAACGTATCGGCTGCTGCTGCTGCTGCTGCTGCTTTGAGGTTGAAGGGCAGGGGAGCTGCTGCTGCCAATAGGAGGTTCGCTGCTGCGCGGTCGTTCTGATGGGGCTGTCCTGCCCCTCAGCTGCTGCGATGCCTCCCTAGCACAACTGCTGCTGCTGCTGCTGCTGCTATCAGGCTTGCTGTTGCTGCTGCTTCTGCTGCGGCTGTAGATACAGCTGGCGGGGCTTCTGCTGATGCTTCTGCTAACACTGCGGCTGACACTTCGGCCCCAGCTAGCAGGTAGCCGTCTCACCTGCTGCTGCTGCTGCCGTTGCTGCTGCTGTTGGTGCTCTTTTTGCTGATGCTGGTGCTGCTGCCCACTGCGACTTCTGCTGCGAGGAGTGTTGGAAGGTGTCTGTGCGGCTGCTACACCTGGTGCTGCTGTTGCTGTTGCTGCTGTCTTCGGTGCTGTGGATGCTGTTGCATGCGCAGCAGCTGCTGCTGATGCACTTTGAGGGGAAGTATCCTTGATGCATGCAGCTTGCTGCTGCCCTCTATACACAACGGAAGCATCTGAGTCGCTGCTGTTGCCGCTGCTGCTGCTGCTGATTACAAATGCCTCAATGGCGCATTTGCTGTTGCCTCTGCTCCTGCTTCTGCTGCTGCTGCTGCTTCTGCTGCTGCTGCTGCTGCACCGGATGATCTCTGTATCGGTTACAGGTTGGCACACAGCGGGTGAACGCTGCGGGGTCAATTCTTTCTTCTTTTTGCTAGTAAGCAATGTGCTGCTGCTGCTACTGCTGCTGCTGCGACTGAGACTGCCAGATTTGCTTCTCTTCTCAAGCCGCTGCAGCTTCCGCAGCAGCCGCTGCTGCTGCTTCTCTAGGCGTCTCCTTGTCTCCTCTCGGTGTGTCTCCTTCCTTAAAGCATCATAATTTAGCTTAAAGGCGCAGCGTACGCAGACGCGACACTGCACGAGGGCCTGCAGCAAAAGCAACCGCAACAGCAGCAGGAGCAGTATATTAATGTATGCAGTCAGCAACAGCAGCAGCAGCAGCAAATATGCATGCAACGGATCCCACAAAGCAGCAGCACCGCAAAGTGCAGATGCAGCGATACAGGAGCAGCACGCGACTGCAGCAGAAGCAGCACCAGCACCAATGCCAGCAGCAGCTTGAGCAGCAAAACAGCAGCAACAAAAAAGCAGCAGCAAAACAGCAGCAACAAAACAGCAGCAGCAAAACAGCAGCATGCCTGTTTGGCCTCTCCGTTTTCTGTATAGCTGAAGTGCAGCTGATAGGTACGAAGTTGCTGCAGCACTTGCTGCTGCTGCTGTAGCTGCTGCTGCTGCTCTAGGAGGCGGCGCATCTTATGATCTTCGGTAAGATCAATAGCAGGGGCAGCAGCAGCTACTGCTGCTGCAGCTTCCTCTGCTGCTGCAGTCTTTGCTGCAGCTGCGCGGGTTGCTTCTTCGAGTGCAGCAGCAGCAGCAGCAGCCCGATCAGCAGCACGTGCAGCAGCGTCAGCCAGCCTTCTGCTGCTGCGGTCTTCGTTTGCTTTGCCTGCTGCTGCAGCAAATGCAGCAGTTCGCGCATCAGCAGCAGCAGCTGCTGCTGCTGTTTGCAGCTTCTTTACTTTTGCTTCTGCTTCTTCCTTCTCTTTGTTGCGCTGTAGCAGAGCAGCACGAAGGAAGTCTTCCTCTGGTAGCCCCTTCTCCTTGCGTAGAGCAGCAATTTGTTGCTGCAGCAGCAGCAGTGCTGCTGCAGTGTCTCGCTGCTTCTTCTGCGTGCGGCAGCTGCTGCCCCCACAAAAGCGACCCCCGATCCCCGCAGCAGCTTCCTCTGCAGTGCGCCAGCGAAATCCTATCTGCAGCAGCAACAGCAGCAGCAGCAACAACAACAACAACAGCAGCAGCATATGACAGCAAAGTTCAATCAACACAATATATAGACACACCAGCCACCGCTTGCAACAACAGCAGCAACAGCAGCAACAACAGTAGCAGCAGCAGCAGCGCACGGTTCAGTTAGCAGCAGCAACAGCGGCAGCAGCAGCAGCAGCAACAGCAGCAACAGCAGAAGCAGCAACAGCAGCAACAGCAGCAGCAGCAACAGCAGCAAACCTGTCCCTTGCTATATCTGCTCAAGTCGCAAATTACAAAAGGCAAACCCGCAGACACCGCGGACCCCTCCCTCTGATAACACACACACAAACCCTAAACCCTAAACCCTAAACCCTAAACCCTAGGCACTGGGCGTATATGGCGATCGTTGGATGAAGCAGCAGCTCGCTGCGGAGGGGCTAAACGATCCTGCTTCTAATGTAAGCAATGCTGCTGCTGCTGCTGCTGCTGCTGCTGCTGCTGCTGTTCCTGTTCCTGTTCCTGCTGCTGTTGGTGCTGCTGTTGCTGTTGCTACTACTGTTGCTCGACCCACTCGATGTTCATCTGCAGCAGGGGCAGCAGCAGCAACACTTGCAAGAGCTTCCCGCGGCCTCCCTCGTCCTTCTGCTGCTGCTGTTGCTGCTGCTGCTGCTGCTGTTGTTGCTGCTGCTGCAGCTTGAGGCCTGCTAGTTAACACAACCGTTCTCTTAGCTCCTTGGTATGCTTCCATTGCTGCTGCTGCTGGTGCTGCTGCTGGTTGTGCTGCTGGCTCGCGAGGTGCAGCGAGCCTCGCTCCCGTTGCTGCTGAAGTCTTTGCTGCTACTGGGCTCTTTCCTGCTGCTGCGGTGGTGCAGGCTGCTGCTGCTGCTGTCGCTGACTCACTTGATGCTGCAGGCCTTGCTGCTGCCGCAGACTCGCTCTGTGGCGCAGCTTTGCCTGCTTCTGCTGCAACATCCGCTGCTGTTGCTGCTGTTGTTGCTGTTGCTGTTGCTGTTGTTGCTTCTGTGCTGTTCGTTGTTGCGGGCTTCCTTACCCGGGAAGACATGTCTGCAGCAGCAGCAGCAGCGGGAGCAGCAGCAGCAGTCTTTGCTACTGTTGCTTCCCTTTCGCGATGACTCTTTGCAGCAGATATATTTGCTGATGCTGCAGCAGAACTGCGTCTAGCAGCAGCAGCAGCAGGTGCTGCTGCTGCTGGCTCTGCATGCACTCTTAGCGTTTTTTCTGCTGATGATGATATTCCTGCTGCTGCTGCATTTTGTTTTGCTGCTGATGCTATTGTTGGTTTGTGCTTGCCCTTCCCCTGGATGTCCGTTTCATCTGCTGCTGCTGCTGCTGCTGTGCTTCTTGGTGTCGGTGGTGGTGTTTCTGCTTCTCCCCTTCCTCTGCGTGCTGCTGGTGTTAGCTGCACGCTTTTTGTTGCTGCAGCATGGCTTGTTGTTGTTGCTGCTGCTGCTGCTGTTTGTTTGTTTGTTGCTGCAGTGCGTCTTGCAGCTGCTGCTTCATCCCTGCATGCAACAGAAGCGGCGGCAACACGGGGCTCTGCTGCTGATGCCGAAGCCCTGGGGCCTTCCTGCAGGATAACGCGTCTGCGGTGCGGTTGCTGCTGCTGCTGCTGTTTGTCCTGCTGCTGGACTACACCTGCTGCTGCTCGTGCTGCTGCCGCTGCTGCTGGCGGTAAGATGCGGTGTGGCCAGTCACCTGCTGCTGCTGTAGGTGGAGGGGCCCTCTTTGCAGGAGGAAGCCGCAGGGGTGGCCTCTCTGGGTACTGTCTGCTGCTGCTGCTACTACTACTACTACTGCTGCTTAGAAGAGGGAAGACACGACGAAGAGGCAGAGGAGGGGAATCCCCCGCATGGCGGTGGCGGCGCATGCCCATTAGCAACAGCAAATCAGGTGTGTTGCTGTCTCTGCTGCTGTTTGTGCTGTTGCTGCAGTAGCAGCGTTGTCGGTCTCGATATCCGTGCTGCTGCAACAGCAGCTGCTGCTGCTGTTGCTGATGATGGTGATGCTGATGCTGCTGCTGTTACCGGTGCTGCTGTTGTTGCTGTTGCTGTTGTAGGATGCACACCAAGGATGGTTGGGCTAGCAGCAGGAAGCTTGCTAGGACCTGCAGCAGGAGCTGCTGCTGCAGCTGTTAGAGGAAATAATGCAGCAGCTGCTGCAGATGTAGAAGGATATAAATCTGTTCCTATTAAGAAGAAGGAACAGTGGAGGAAGAAGATTATATTGTTAAGGGGCCTCTGTGCTACCCTTAGGGTTTATGCAGCTTCCCAGCGGGGCTGTTCTTACTTAGGGTTTGGGGTTTAGGGTTTAGCAGGCTCTCCCTTCTGCTAGCCCCGCTTCTCCTACAGGGAAGAACACCGCTGCTGCTTCTGCTGCTGATGCTGCTGTTGATGCTGCTGCGCCGCTGCAGCAGAACCATTGGTGGTGGGGGGCCCATGGGGCCCCCATCAGTGCTTCTGCTGCCGTAAGGGCTTCTCTGGGGCTGTTGCTACTGTTGTCTTGCAAGTGTACATTATCATAAGTAAAAATAATTTACAATGTTTTATTATTAACATCGACGACAAACAGCTGTCTGCTGTTCTGCCTGGTGTTGTAGTGAAGCTGCACAGCAGCAGCAGCAGCAGCAGCAGCAGATGCAGCAGATGCAGCAGATGCAGCAGCAGCAACAACAGAGGCAGCAGTTCACGGGATCGCGCCATTTTTATTTATACCCTGCCTCTGTCGTCTATTGGATATAAATAATATACATCGAATGTATTAAGTCTTTTTTTTTCTTAGTTACCATGTAGTCCTTTAGGCAGTTATTAGTATAACTTGCGTGAATTGGTGTATAAGGTGAGTCTGGTATATTTCTTCGTATGAATATTCTTATTAAAAAGCAAAACATTTTCTCTGTACAGCTTAATGTTTTACTTCGCTTGTGGAAGTTGTTACTTAGTGCTTGAAGAGGGCAGCACTGTCGTTAGTGATATAGCTTAGTAGGCAGCGTAATCAGGAATTCTACGTAGCATAACATAATTTTGTATTATGCCACGGAGCATTCCTGACGCAGCAGCAGCAGCTGCTGCTGCAGTCGGATAAATCAGCAGCAGCATATTCTTTTTCTGAATCAGAATTCCGCACAAACATTCCTGGAGTGCGTGCCTTTGTGGCTTCTATCCCGCTAGGCTTATGGAGCTCCCTCCATTGATCGCCTTCTGCAAACATTTAGAAAAAGGAAGACTGGGTGTCTGGGGAGACGGCGATGTGGCCCCCTAAGAGCCCATGAGTAACTTTAAAGTTCGCAATAGTTTGTCTTTCTTGCTAAAAGTCCTCATGTACCGGCAGGTGCTGATGGTACATGAGGACCCGCAAAATTGGCTCACAAAGAGAGGCCGACGCTTGCAGCGGTCGCCTATCCAGCTAGTCGTCAGCGACACTAGAAAAGCTGATGCTCCCTGTGCAGTTCGAACGGTTCCGTCACTGGCAACCTCTGAATAGTCTGCGCAAGAGACCCGACGACGGTTCAACGGAGGGCCACAACCAAGAACTGCGTCAGTGACAGAACGGTGGCAAGTGGCTTGAGGCAATCCTCTGAATTCCAACTGCAAAGGAATAACCTCAGATTACTCTTGCAAACCATGCATTACTCTTGAGCATCTGCACAATCTGTCCACCTTGTAGTGGTCGTGGTCTTCCACCTGAACCCAATAGGTACAGCCGAAAATGAAACACCCGCTGTGTGAAGGTTTGCTTGGTTATGTTGCTGCTGCTGATGCTCGGTCCTGGAGAAATGGGGATCGCGTCAGGGTTCCCTCCTCAGCACATGGCGGTCTAGCTGCTGCTGGAGCAGAGACAAGCATGGGAGACGTCCGTGTATCCGGAATTCAGCGGGTAGAAGACCTACCGAACGCGTCAGCTCAGCGTCCAGCGGAGCAGCAGACACTGCTGCCCCCACTGCAGTTGCTGCTGCATTTTTTCTGTCTCCACCAAACGAAGTTGCTCCACAGCCTGCAGCCGCATCTGCCGCAGCCTCTGCTGCAATACGAGAGCAAGCGGCTGCTCAGTAGCAAATGCATCTGCTGCACCGGGGATTACATCGTTACAACAGCAACACCAGTCTCTCTGCAGTAGAAGGACCACGAGCAACCAGGAAGAACGTTGTTCCCTTGGCAGAGCTCGTCAAAATGCTGCTTTTCGTGGTTGATTATCTGTTGCATGCATCTGCAATATTGCGTGATGTGACCGTGTCGTTTGCCGAGGAAGCAGACGTGCCACTATAGTAGGGGCCACTGCTCTCTAAGTGTTGAGCTTTTCCAAATGTGTGAGTACTTGGTAGTCTACCTTCCGTCCACTGCCTCTCCGAGTCCTCTTCTAAGTGGTGATATCATTCCACAGTCCCAAGGCGAATTCAACGTGACTATCTGCCTCCTCATGGTTCTCGGCGGTCATGTTGTGGTCGATATTTAGCCGCTTCATGAATTCAAGCCAGAAAGCGCCCACGGCCGTCAGGCTTCTGTCAGGAATGATGCTTTCGGTCAACATAAAAGTCATTTATGAATTATGCTGTCGTTTTTTGGCCATACGGCTGCCAATTTGATTGTCTTGTCTACGTTTATCGAAACGCAGCCGTAGAGAATGGGCTGAGTGAACTGGAAGGCTTCACATATTTCCCGCAACTTCAAACATCACATCCACTTCGCAACCTGTGTCAAGTAGCCCGTGTAGGGATTCACGATTACTGCGAACTTGGATATACACAAATGTAACTCGAGGCAACTCGATGGAGGTCTGTGGGTGCAGCTGCCCCCTCTTTCACCCTCATCACTGCGCCGCACGTAGCGTGGAACTTCCGAAATTACCCGCCCTTTTTTGTTCGTTCGGCAGCGTTGCTTAAATTCTTGTCCAACTCCTTTGCCCCTCTTATACGTCTGCAGGCTGTAGTTGTGTGGCCTGTTTTGTTGCAGGAGGACCCCCTGCATATCTGCTTCGCAGGCACCGGGTTCTCCCGCCGCTACCGGCTCCGATATTATAGCGTTTTCTCGGTGGGGCTGGCAGTCACACCCCAGCACTCATAGGCACATGGTGCAGTTCATGCCCGCATCCGCTTTCTTTCGTTACTTTTTTCTCAACTCCGGGAACAGATATTGTATCGCCTTTTCTCTCGCTGACTCACAAGTACTCCATCCACTTGGCAAAGTCAACCCTTTCACCCCTAGTCCCCTCTCGCCGAGAGTCCTGGTTACCGATTGCCTTCCTCCATGGGCTATCCCTGCTAAAAACCTGTGATACAGAGGCTCCGATCCCATCGTCGGGCATCTGCTGACCAGTTACTAACTCTTTTCACTGTAGCCCCCTTTGGGTATATTCCCTCGCTTAATACTTCTCAACCTTTCCACATCCTGTTACTTTGAGACCTGGGAATCAGCCTGCATCGCAGTGCATATCGAAGATATTGCATGTTCCGGATGAGCGCTGGAAAAGTTCTACCCTGGTCTCCATAGCCACTATTGTCATGCCTCTCCTTATAATAACGAAGAATCTAGTAGCTACTGTAGGTCTTCTGGTGCCTGTTAGAGTGGAAAATAAACATATTGCAAATATTCCCTTATCTGACCCTAACACCCTGGCAGGCACCATTTTCGGGTTGCCGGCTGAGGCGAAGGCATTTCTCGTGAATTATTTTGGGTGCACAAACATTTCCCTTTGGATGTGTTGAAGAAGTTGGACGTGCTTCAAATTGACGACGCTGGTAGCCGTTTGTCGCTTTGCCACCAGATGACCGATCCTGTTCAATGTCCATTCTCCACAGAGGGAGTGACTTGACAAAGATTTTGGGGGGAACTCACAAAATTTACAGTATGTATAGATATTTTTGAAGCATCTTCTCTCCTCAGTGATCTGCAGTGGGGCTGCATAATCACCCTTCGGCGGGGGTGATGTTCGTTCCTCTCACGTGCCACTGTGTGTTGCCAAGTGTAACGTGGATCCTATCTCGCGACCAATGCGAGCTGTGACGGAACCGAATTCTTATGCTGAGAGTTCCTTTCGAGCAGTTGAACTCCCTCCTCAGCCCCTAGGCATCGTAGAGCACGGCGGTTCAACCGCCTGGAGCACCGGGAGAGGTGGCTTGCCATGAGTTGCAACTCAGAGTCACGTAAAACCTCGTTGAATTTGCGCATATTTAATCTTGCCACGTGCACTCCACAGCCTGATCAGAGATAAGAACCTTTCTCGACACATTGCTAATGCTTGGACACCCACATTTGCAGTGTACTTGATGACCTGTTGATTTCGTCCCGCCCAAGCAGGGCGTCAGGCCCCTTCCCAAGCGTGACGAAGGCAGCCTGCAAGCAGAAGTACTCAGCAACTCCCTACATTGTTGGTTAGTGCTTTGCAGTATTAAGCAACAACAGAGGGAATTGCTGAATTCTTCTGCTTACATGCTTCCTGTTTGCGTGCAGGTTGGCTAGTAAGGACCGGTATGGTTTCATGCGCCAGCTGCAGACAGACGCAATTATTTCTAAATAAAGGGACGGACCCACCAAGGTTCCCCAAGGGAATAGTCCACAAAGACCAACTAATCTATAAAATGACATTCTTGAGCGCATTTTCAATGCTCCAACTAGTCTATGATGCTCCGTATACACTAAGGTGTTACTGCGGTCAGCCAACGACGTCCTCAACACAAATTGCCAGACGACGCGAACGTTACAAATTATCGCCGTCCAGCTTTTCAGGCAGTGAAAAGTTTTCCCCTATCCACAAAATATGATATGAAGCAATTTTACTGTTAACGGAAATAAATTGAACTTGGCTAGAGCAGATCCGGTCATTGTGGACCGTCGGAAGCCCTGCAGTACGCGGCGGGGGTTCTTCGTCATTGCGGGGTCACTGAAGCACGCTTCGAGCTCAGCATATCTGATCTTTATTCTAAACAGCAAGTCTCTATCCTACGGTAAATGGGACCATCTCACAATTCTACAAACGGACACCGCAAAGACACACGATATCTGAGACACAATGACTCCAGGCGGCCAACGGGATTTCGCCAGTGGGCGATGTAACGCTCCCTCCACAGTCCTGCGGGGGGTAAAACTCGTATTTCTTGTTCCATTTGCATTTTTGGCTGTTCTATCATCAGTTTCAAATGAAAATCCAGCCACTTCGACGGCCGCTGTCGTTGAATTGGATCAAGCGGGAGACCCGGCGCAACAATTTGAAGAGCCGCAAGGATATGAAGAAACTCACCTCCCGGTTATTCGCAAGAGTCACCTGGCAATTTTAGCACTCGCTCTCATACTAGTTACAGTCATGCGTAGCATGTCTGCCTCCAAAAAGGCCGCCTTTTTGAAAGTAAGACAGTCTCACTGTCACCGGAGCGGATCCAATAGTTTCTTGTTACCGTGATAATTGCGTCGAACAACCCAGTTCAACTTGATTTAACCTACCACATGCAGGGATAAGCATGAATTTCTACCATCAATAAGCTTTACTGCAGACTCCTGCAGGGCAGGGAAACCGGGAACGGGGGGGAGAAGCGCAAGCTAATTGGCACAAGAGTTCCTTCTAACGCGATACATGAACGGATGACCCTGGATTTTCACGATGCTTTGAGTCTTTCAGTTGGCGCCCTGCTCATTGCCTCCCTTTACGTGGCGCCGAGGTCAATGCTTGCTCAACATTGTTTCGACCTGCCAGTCATACAAGCGCGCTTGGCATTAGTGACACGCCAGCTCAACATACGATTTCATATTCGCCGCGGAATGCACTAATTCTTCTAATGTGGATGCAGCTAGTGCGTCTTTCACTCAAATGTAGATAGCATATGTCTCTCCTGGCCTGCCGCCTACAACGTTTATGGAGTCGTTGCCATACGTTGCATGGACACTGGAATGAGTTTGGAATTGGACGGTATTACGAGATCCTAATGTAGTAGGTAAAGCGGAGGAGCAGCTGACTCATGTCTGGGCTGACTCCCGAGGGAACGCAGGTGGGCTGTTTTGAGCGCAGGAGGTGGGTATTTTGTTGAAGCTCTGGGGGTTCAGTTGTCGTAACGGCAAGTAGAATACATCTCAAAGTACGAGCCAACAAGTACAACGGAATGATTGGAGGAGTGGTGAGTGTCGCGTGCTACGCGTGTTTGTGATATTTGAGATTCCACCTGCAACTGGAATTCAAGGACACTTGTTCCTTGCTGGATTTGGACAAAAATAGAGTGTGGAGACTGCAGACTTGCTATTAATGCCTGTCCATTTGTGCCCTTCCTTTATTGCTGTGAAATTGCTTATTGTTGCAACATGTGGAATGCAGTATGGCATGAATAATGAAAATGCTTTTTTTGAAACTTTTAACGTGTAGCCCAATGGTTTCATGGCAAGCTCATTGTATTTCTGAGAGAAGAAGGTGAGCGTTGAGGTGTGCGCACCGAGCCCGGAAGGTAGAGGTGGTTTCCGAAGACGGCTAGCACAATTTATGGGATATTTTGGGGGCTCCTTTAGGCACATACCGCGCCGTTGTGGTAGCTCAGTTATGGCCGACAGCATACTGGCTGGTGTAGGCTTCTGCTAACACACTTGCTAGCGCTTAATGCCTGGCACTATCTGAAGGGCACATAACATTGAGCTAGAGATGCATTTGTTCAGGAAGTGAGTTCCTTGCTATCAGCGATTGGCTACCTTATTGGTTAGAGCCATTCAACAGCAGTCCCGTGCAGAACCTAGCATGCTGGTTCGCTTTATCTTCAACAGGAATGAGAGGGTTGCTTCGGACGCGGTCAGTAGAGTTGACTATAAAATATTCGCCGTTGGAGATACTGGTTTGGACCCGCCAGACAACCTTCGTCCTAACAACAGAAAGTGGGGAGCAGCCATCAAGCAACTTTGAGAGTGATAGCGTTAATTCGGTACGCATCTAAGTGTAGAGCTACTTAGCAATAACGGTTCGACAGCGGTAGAACCTGGAGCATACTTGGGTTTGGCTGGTTGTTTTTACCTGGGACAGAACTGTGTTCCGCAGCGCGCATTGCCATCAGCAGCAGGCCAGATCGCGGGTGAGTGTGAGAATTTCCCTTTCTACGTGGTTATTGGACCAGGCTGTGCGCTTCCTCATCTTCAGTCGTTTTGGCATTCTTGCACTCATATCACCACCTTCCGCACCGCTTTTGCCCACCTTTTAGCTGTAGATTTGTTGTCTTGGCGTTGAGGAAGAATAAGGGGGCGTCCAAGGATACACGAGAGATGGGGAATGCATTAGGGTATTTTTGCACTGAACGTCGGCGTGAGCGTACGGCACTGACGGCAAATAGATATTTTTGTGGTGGCAGGCAGTGTGTTATTTGCTCTCTGAAAGCAAGGGTTGTGGCGCTGTTGCTGATTCGGTGTTTGCGTTACTTATCCCCTAAGAGAGCCTTCCCGTGCAGTTGTTGCTTCACCCTCTCTTACGTGCACACGCGGGCAGAGTATATCGTTGGGCACTGGTCCCTGCCGATGCTGGTAGAATGGCATCCATTTTGTTTCATGTGTTATTATTTTATTGCTTCTTTTGGGACTTAGCGAGTGAGCGTTTTTCATGAGCTCGCATGTTGCAGGATGTGTCCACTTAACACGAGAAGAAGCACACGGTGATGACGGAAGCCAACAGAAAAGGTGCACATGACTGCCATACTTGCGGGCTGTTGGTGCATATCTTGTGGCCCAAAAGCATCGACAATAATGGTGCTCTGCCGCCGCACCCAGTGTATGATCCAAAGTATCTTCCGCAGTTACGGTTTCTATTGACGTAAACCTCAGCCGCAGGAGGAGATATCACGCGCCTTTCACTCCTTTTTTCTTTGCACCGTTGTTTAACTCCATTGTTGTGCAGCGCGTAAGCGACCCGATGGCTGGACGTTCCATTGTTCCTGCAATAGCTTGGACGTTATTGCTTTCTGGGTTGAAATGACAGCGGGATAGGCAAGTGCTTTATTGGAAGTCAAGGCCCCTCCACACGCCGCGAAGCTGCATGTAATTGCTTCCACGCCTGAGAGTTTATATGGGCTGCAGCCTGTACAAAATACCTAAGTGCAAGTGCGACTGCCATTTTCAGCCACTGGTGTTATCTCACTGTAGCCGACCTTCTCGAGGTGGCCGAAGCACGTGAGTTTTCCTGATAGAACATCCTTTTGTCGGAGAAGATGTGGCCAGATCGAACGAATCCAGACGCAACGGATTTTTGATACTGCTTGAGAGCTCGATTCAAGCATGCGGCGCTGAGTGCATCCGGTTGTCATACTGGGTTGTTTCAGATGGGTCTAGGACTCAGAAAAGCTCCCAATTGATAGGCAGTGAGCTCAGTTGGGTAAAGTGCAGTGTACGCTTTGAAGTTTGTCCGCTGTAGGGGAACAATATGCACAACCATGCCCCGTCCTCAGGTTTGCCGGTCTGACCGAGGTGTCCAGCTTCACGTAAGCAATATCATGCTTGGCTTGCCAGTGAAATGCATATAATGGGAATGAAGATAGTGCTGATGCGTGACCACCTCCTGCATTTAGTTGGTGAGTCCACACAGACACGTTAGTTGAAGGTTTGCTGAAAGGATGACTTACCGGTTTTCCAAGGGGCAAAGAAAACACACTGTCAAGACAGATCCTTGCCTTTTCACATGAGCCGCTGTAGTTTTGACGAGCTAGTTTGACTGTCGCGTGGTTGCTTAGAGTTTCGCTGCATGTTTCATTATGCTGTACGTTCTGTCTTGTGGGAGAACATCAGCCATATGTGATGCTGCATTGACACGAGACGCTTGCTCTACTTCGATGAAGGTTGGAGGGAATTACCATATTTTGCAGCACCTCCTGTGCAATACTGTGCCAGCGGGGAGTCTCCTGATTAAGGCATTATTCGCTGTGTATTAGCCCGATGTCCCGTAATTAGGAGCTGCTTGTCACATTGCCCATTGAGTTCCAGGTCGTACGTCTGCTTCTTTGCTCTGCGCAAATCTGTACTATCGGGAACCGCAGGCTTGCGTAGAAGAGCAGCGGTGAGGACAGACAATGGAATAATAGCTATTGCCTAAGATTTAGCGAGATATGGTTTTCGAAGCCCTTAGTATACGCCACTGGCCGTCCGCTGAAGTGGCAGCTCCGCAGCCGACGCCATTTGAAGTTCAGGGGGTAAGTGTTGGTTTTTCCCCAGTAAGGAGCACCTTGGAATATTGAGCTCTCTACGAAGATGGAAGCTTTCCAGCACGAAATCAGTGATGCTAGTTTGATGGCGTTCAGCAGGCATTTGGCCATTCTCAACCCAGTAATGACAACCTGCAGCAAGCGGTCCGCCTGGTGTTGCCTATATCTTTGGTCTATAAAAAGCATTGCAAAGCCTTGTTGCTGGTTCTACCATCACTGCCATCAGTCATGTTTGGGGCAGCATCGCCTGGTACGGAGGTCATCTGTGTAGCAAGCCCCTGTGGGCTGGCTATCAACGGAACATCCCGAATATTAAATTGGAATGCATGCTAGGAGTTTCTGGTATCTATGCAGCGAAATTACTGGATGGTTTAGAACGTGTTATGTCACCAAAGAACGTTCTGAATGCTTGGCACGTACGCCGTTGGTGAGGGAGTTCACTCAGACAAGACGTATTCTGTTGGGCGCAGGCAGTGAGCTTGAGCTTATATGTGAAGCCCACACCACGGTGTGTTTGTGCATATTTAATTGTGCCAGATGCATCAAGCCAACGGATTCGGAATGAGAACAGTACACGTGCTTGACCTGAGCTTAGGAAGTGAGTTACCCGAATGATTTAGTTTTCAGAAATTGCTTCCGCAGGACCGCAGCGTGCACTCACCTGCAGCTTTGCGCTCCTCGCTGCCTGTTCAATCGCCTACTGCGTCTGACCACTTCAGCCCCCACCTCTCATGCTCACGTAGCAGTCGATGCAGCAAAGCAGCAACTTTGACTACAATTCAAGTTGCACCGTCGAATCTCTACCTGTTTTTTCTAAAACATGCTGTGGCGCCATATTTGCATGCAAGAGGCCTGCTGGCTTGCTCTGCCCCGGCATGTCCCTTGCACTGATGAAGTGACAGCATCGACGTTACACGGTCAGGACCTGGTGATGACACCTTCGCACGGCCGCACGATTTTATGCTGGTGCTGCCGTTAACCATTCGATGCTCACGTGGGACCAACCGCTCTTCTGGGAGCAGGCTGTGAGCCGTTTTTTTGGTGCAGACTGTGCCTGCATCCGCCGGAGTTTGCTCTTGCGATGTGCGAATCCTTGCCTTGTGGAATCTAGGCTGCGCAACAGACGGAACAGATATGGGCCGGCGGTCCGATTAGTGTAGAGCTTAGTAGTGCTTCTCAGGGTTTAGAAGGGGACCAAGGAAGCAGTGCCCATCATTGTTTACGCACGACAGGAGTACAAGCATACCTCCTGTCGTGCGTAGACATGCTTGCATGCTTGTAACTTCGTGCCTTTCTAACCAGCACGTGAGCCCAAATTTCCATGAAACAGAGCTTATCCTCGTACCAGCTGTATTGTTCCAAACTGCACGACATTAAGTTGTGCACGATATTCAGTCATGCTTTCTCTACCTGGTTGAGGTCTTTTTCTACTTCGCCTTGTTTGTGCCTCCTTGCCGTGAATATGCTAAAGGAAACCTTTTCGAGTATGGGTGTGTCCATCTGCAGTCTCAAGCTTAAAGCTGGTGTGAGCTTTTCGAGTGCTGTTGGCACCCTAGAACGTAGCGAACCATTTCGGAAAACCAATTGCTACTGCCCTGTTTCTGGAGCCAGATCGTGTGTTGGTTGCATCCCTCACATACGAACGCAATAAGGTCCTACGTGAAGCGCACGAAGGCAGTTTTTGCCCATAAAAACAAATACAGCTGATTTTAATGGCTTGTTTTGGGCATAAATGGGGCCTCCGCGCTGGGCAGGATTCTGCCATTGCCTGCGCATATGAAACGAATCACAGCCGAAGCTTGGGAGTTACGATCTTGAGCAAAGCCCTCAGGCTGCATCATATCAACCTCTTGTACAGGAGGTGCGTTATACACATAACAGCGTTTTAGCCTGGTCCCGATCACAAGCGGGGCAGCAGGATGGAGTCTGCTTGTTCGCAACGCACTACGCACACATACCTTCGCAAAGCACAAGAACACAACTGACTCTCAGCGATGGATTTGCAGGCTACGCTGTCTCCATGTGCACAGAATGTGTGTCATCTATCATTTGAAACCGCTCCCATCTTTGTTACAGAACACTATCGATATTTACAGTGTCGTACCCTCTCGTGTTTCCCTGACCGATCTATCCGTTACCCGTGGTTGGACTTCAGCTAAAGGCTACACGCACACATGCTCCATGCATCACTTCAGGGTCTCGCCGCTGAATTCAACTATAGTAATTCTTTTACTTTGGACTCAGCTAGTGCGTGGTTTGCTCCAATCTCAACAGCAGGTGTCTGTCCTGGCCTACCGAGGACATGATAGGGGCAACGTGACACCATGCCACACATTGTAGGTGACCGTGGGTTGGGAACTGGACGAAATCAAAATCTTCTCATGTAATACGCAAAGCGGAGGAGCAGCTGACTCATGTCTGGGCTGACTCCCGAGGGAACGCAGGTGGGCTGTTTTGAGCGCAGGAGGTGGGTATTTTGTTGAAGCTCTGGGGGTTCAGTTGTCGTAACGGCAAGTAGAATACATCTCAAAGTACGAGCCAACAAGTACAACGGAATGATTGGAGGAGTGGTGAGTGTCGCGTGCTACGCGTGTTTGTGATATTTGAGATTCCACCTGCAACTGGAATTCAAGGACACTTGTTCCTTGCTGGATTTGGACAAAAATAGAGTGTGGAGACTGCAGACTTGCTATTAATGCCTGTCCATTTGTGCCCTTCCTTTATTGCTGTGAAATTGCTTATTGTTGCAACATGTGGAATGCAGTATGGCATGAATAATGAAAATGCTTTTTTTGAAACTTTTAACGTGTAGCCCAATGGTTTCATGGCAAGCTCATTGTATTTCTGAGAGAAGAAGGTGAGCGTTGAGGTGTGCGCACCGAGCCCGGAAGGTAGAGGTGGTTTCCGAAGACGGCTAGCACAATTTATGGGATATTTTGGGGGCTCCTTTAGGCACATACCGCGCCGTTGTGGTAGCTCAGTTATGGCCGACAGCATACTGGCTGGTGTAGGCTTCTGCTAACACACTTGCTAGCGCTTAATGCCTGGCACTATCTGAAGGGCACATAACATTGAGCTAGAGATGCATTTGTTCAGGAAGTGAGTTCCTTGCTATCAGCGATTGGCTACCTTATTGGTTAGAGCCATTCAACAGCAGTCCCGTGCAGAACCTAGCATGCTGGTTCGCTTTATCTTCAAAAGGAATGAGAGGGTTGCTTCGGACGCGTGCAGTAGAGTTGACTATAAAATATTCGCCGTTGGAGATACTGGTTTGGACCCGCCAGACAACCTTCGTCCTAACAACAGAAAGTGGGGAGCAGCCATCAAGCAACTTTGAGAGTGATAGCGTTAATTCGGTACGCATCTAAGTGTAGAGCTACTTAGCAATAACGGTTCGACAGCGGTAGAACCTGGAGCATACTTGGGTTTGGCTGGTTGTTTTTACCTGGGACAGAACTGTGTTCCGCAGCGCGCATTGCCATCAGCAGCAGGCCAGATCGCGGGTGAGTGTGAGAATTTCCCTTTCTACGTGGTTATTGGACCAGGCTGTGCGCTTCCTCATCTTCAGTCGTTTTGGCATTCTTGCACTCATATCACCACCTTCTGCACCGCTTTTGCCCACCTTTTAGCTGTAGATTTGTTGTCTTGGCGTTGAGGAAGAATAAGGGGGCGTCCAAGGATACACGAGAGATGGGGAATGTACTAGGGTATTTTTGCACTGAACGTCGGCGTGAGCGTACGGCACTGACGGCAAATAGATGTTTTTGTGGTGGCAGGCAGTGTGTTATCCCACCGCTGCCTTGATGATCTGTGTGAGAGAGGTTTCCAATAAAACGCCCCCACAACATTCTTCCGTCGTTGGGCTGCATGCATCCTTTGCGCTGATTTACATATGGAGATGCGGACTATTTAACCAACGGATTCACCTTTGTCAAATGATTTGCGTGCGTTTATTATGGTTAGACGGTGGTAAATTTGTCTCGCACATATATGTGGAGGGTCCACCTACATACGGGTGGTGGAAGGGGCACTTTGCGCACAGGACGTGACTTTCGTACAGGATGTGAGTGCCGCTCACTCTTCGGGTGCTCGTAGAACGAACGGGATGCTGCAGGTCACATGCTGCAGCTTACTTCGAAAAAGAAGTTTCCGTATTGAAAGACAGCTCGATTATGCTCGTGTATGTTTGGACCTGTACGGGACGGGAGGGAGGAGCGGTTAAGAATTGGAAAACAATATGTTGACACGGGTCTAGCTTGTGCGTCACCCGTGAGGCCTCTTCAACCTACAGGTGAGGAGCGGTTGAGCGGATGGAATCACAGGTGGAGGTATGAAGGAGTGGATACGCGCCTTACCCTACTAAACGTTGGAATGCCTGAGATGTTAAAAGATATCATGATCAGCACTTGGTCTTGGGTGATGCACCTGGACATGGGCTGCCCTGATATCACGGCAAAGATCTTGGGAGCCTTGGGGGGCGTCGAAAGTTTCGGGGGTTGCCGACTTTAGAGTGACGGCAGGCAGTGTGTTCTCTAGTGCATGACGGCGAGCATTTATCTTTTGCACTGCTTTCGCATCAGATGTTTGCCAGACTTACACGCTGCCGTTGGTGGCGTCTACGCCAGTTCTAAACCTCTAGGGACATTTTTGGAAGCAGACAGTGAGCCTGCTTCATGATGAGCAGCAGACGAAACATCTGCTGGTACAAGGAATCTTACTCCAGCAGTAATGATATGGCGCTTGCTGGAAGCGTCCTCAACTGGCGACCGAAGCGGGTGCGCCAACCCCTTCAGCCTGTGTGAGGGGAGGGCCTGCATCGCATCCACCCCCCTTGTAATTTCACGTGTTTGCTCTCGCAAACTTACCCGAGCACGAACCACGCAGTTGAAGGAAAGCTACTTACTTTCGTGCAGCGAGGGTGTTCGTACTCTGATACATTTGTTTCCTTCGCATTCTATGAAGAGAACAAAGCTCATGCAGCATTTTCAGCGTCATTGGACCAAACACGAGTATGAACTAATTGCAAAACTACTTAGCCCAAAGCAAACGACAGAAGTAAGGATGATGCGGAATGGGTGAAGTGGGCATGCTCCGGTAGGCAGCGGTTGC
>CAJFCX010000272.1:0-25036 GCA_904066255.1 Eimeria sp. OTU-X
TATATATATTAATACATTGGTATAGATACGATAAGAGATTCTTTTTTTATTAATTTTTAGTTGTCTTATTATCTGCAGTAATGCCGTGCTCTTTGTGTATATACGCACGCCTCTCGAGAAACTGCTGCTACTGCTGCTGCTACTACTGCTTCTGCAACTGGCGCTACTGTTACTGCTGTTGCTGCAGGTACTGCTGCAGCTGACGGCAGTGTGCACTATAAT
This sequence comes from Eimeria sp. OTU-X, assembly GCA_904066255.1. Taxonomy (NCBI): domain Eukaryota; phylum Apicomplexa; class Conoidasida; order Eucoccidiorida; family Eimeriidae; genus Eimeria; species Eimeria sp. OTU-X. The sequence continues at coordinate 223 of CAJFCX010000272.1, forward strand.
ATTACATATTTAGTCTTACGTTATATGCGACACAAATAGAAAGGGATGCAGGGAGAGAGGAGGCGTGTTGTTGCCCTTAACTTCTTAGTATGAGGTATAGCTAATAATCTCTCTGTCTCCTACCCTCCAACCAATGCAAATAGCAGCATTCTGGATGCATACATGAGCGTGCATACATATTGTTATAATCTAACTTCCGTTGCTTTTTCTTGAACACTACCCGACAGCATACAGCGTATATGAGACTTGTGCAAAGCCTGGCACATCTAGCAACATAGAATGCACGGCTTGCTATTAACTAACAGCATCTGCGGCTAAGAGACGTGGAGGAGTGACGCACACCTCAGACGAAGAGCAGACAGAACTGGGGGACAATACTTCCCCGTGAGCTTTGTATTTAAATTTTCTTGTTCGTTTTGCTGCAGCCTTGCGACTGAGGGGCTCAACGGAAGGTGGAGCATTAGCTTCTGTTTTCTTTGGTGCACTCGTTTGGTCCCATTTCCCCCTCTTCACTCAACAATATTTAAATAAGGAAACCCAAATGGGCTGCAGCACTATCCTTACTGCGTTTGTTTAGCCTCAGCTTAGCATGTACTGCCACCATTTTTTCTCCTTGTCGTTGTGCTCCTCAGCTTGCAGCTTCTCTTCTTCTGGTCCCTTATTTCCAAACCAAAGTTCTGGGAGTTCCTCTTCGCCTTCGTCCTGATCAACAGGGACAGTTTAGGTGTACATACACAGCAGATTTCACAAAGAATTAGCCGTACTACGCACCAATTGGGGCTCCGCTTCGAGAGGCTCGGTTGCTGCTGTCTGTTCAACTGCAGCAACGGGGAAATCCAGAGGCTGCAGATCGGCTAATGCTTCCTCTTCTTGTTCCTTTTCTGTTGTTTGCTCCTTGCCACTGTTAGCACCCTTATGCGATTTTGCTGGTGGCAAGTGCCGCAGAAGAAACAGAAGGTCTTTAGTTTCATCTATTGATCCTGTCTGCCCTTGTGCGAACTATGCATGAATGAATTTGAAGCAAAACAAAAGATATGTACCTGTTCTTCTTCATCTGTGTCTGTATCAGGCTCCGCCTCCGTCTTTGGTTGTTCAGAACCCCCTTTCTCTTCTTGTTGAGCTTTTTCTGCTTCCTCATCAGCGAGGGCTTGTTGCTCCTCTTTCTCGCTTTCTTGCATATCGGAAAGTACTTCAGTCTGTAACTCTCCCATTGACGCCACCGTCTCTGGCACTTCCTCATACTCTGTGGCGTCGGCTATATGTTGGAGTTTGTCTGCTGTTTCTTCAGTGATGTGTTTCGCAATTTCTGCTACTCTTGTTGCCTCTTTGCGTTCATGTTCAGCTTTTTCTTCTTCCGCCTTGGCCTCCGCTTCTTCTGCAAGTCGGGCCGCCGCCTCGGGGCTTTCCTCCCCCACCGCCTCGGCAAACATCGCGTCTAGTTTCGCATCTGCTGCCTTTGCATCTGCTTCTGTTGCCCCAACCTCAGCCTCCAGCGCAGCGAGCTCTTCTTCTAGCGCGTCCGCTATCTTCTGCTCCTCCACCGCCAGGGACTCGACAGCGTGCTTCTGTTTCTTCACCTGTTCTTCCTCCTCGTGGATACGGTGCTCTTCAAACTCCCTAGCCCTCTCTTCATCTTGCTTATCAGCTTGCTTGAGGTGCTCGAGCTCTTTTTCTGCCTTTGCTTGTTTCTGTGAAGTTCACCGACTTTTATTTAAGTACAGGTGCAAGAACCACAGGAGGAAGGTACCTGCTCTGCAACTGCCAAGTCCTCTTTTGCCTTTTCCACCAACATTCTTTCTGCAAAAGATCTGTAAGCAAGACCTGCCAGCGCCTCGTTACTGGTCGTTTTCATGGTAGCCTCGTGAAGACTTCTGCCCCTCTCAATCGAGCTCCTAAGCGCCCTGCCTGAAGTAGAGGGCTGTGTTTGGCTTTTGTCAAGCTTTGCTGCTTGCTTGCGCACCTAGCTCCCTTGTGGTTCCTCCCTAGGGGCAGCACGAAGACCCATCAACGATAGCGTTGCGTTCAAGCGCTATCGGATCTTACTTACCCTTGTTCGTGACACGTGTTCCACGACATTGCAGCATTTTGGAGGTGGGCATCGTTTACGGATAACAAGCCGCCTGCCACCCAACTCGTGCGCAGCAAGTTGCTCGTTGTTTCGCCTTTGCGACAAGGATAGTGAAGGCGTTATGATGCACGCAAAAAACAAAATGACGAAAACCGTCATGAAAAAACGCCCAGTGCGCGGCTTCCCCGCCCCTCCAGACACCCGAAATCGACAATCACAAAGACTCAAATTAAAGGAAAAATACCTCCACACTGCGTAGTGCCGAAGCGGGCACTGAGTGCGAAGTGGTTTTAAACGCATTATGGTGCCATGTGTGTAACCAGGGCGCTCGGATAGTTGAAGTTTCCCACGCCGGCTTCATTGCAACGGCAAGCAAGACGAATTCTGTCTGTACACCGCAGACTGCGGATGTGATCCGATATTTAATATGTATGTTTTAAGCAGACAGGGAACAGGTATGCCCAATACTGTTCATCAGTGAGGTGTTCTGTAGAGGTCCCCTCAAAAATTCTCGACCATACGGAGAATCCGGTTCTCTTGAAATGCTTGTTTCACATCTGCATCACGAGCGCCTCGTCCTATCCCTGAAGTTGATTGTGTACGCTATATCTACAAAGTCTTTATGTCAAACACTACGAGACCTTCATGAATAGGAACTTAGTGATTAGGGATTAGGGCGACCGAGGGTCGGGAATTAAGCCGAGTGGTTGCCTTTGATTTCGGTTGCTCTGAGCCTAACTTCCAGTCAATTTGCAAATCTAAAACAGGGCAGACTGGGTAACAGAGCAGAGCAAACACATATGTCTTCATCATGCAAAATACAGGTTCTATCAAGAACTCTCTTCACATATTGCTGCAACGGCATTAAAGTGTAGCGTTAGGTCCTATTATCGGTCTGGTCATCGCGTCAGTAGGCACGCATTTTCGGCGGTCGTCGGCGGTGACGACTCGGGAGGCTCTGGACCTCACACGACTCTCCTGCCAGCATTGGGACAAATCAAATGTACACTTTATGTTTTCAATTGTTTTTCTACTACAGAAAAAATCTGACAATGGGGGGCCAAAGGAAGGGAGTCTTACGCTCTTCGGTTACGCAGCCCACCGCGTACGACCCCTCGGTGACCATGTACATCCTACCCCGGAATCTCTTCAGAAACTTGCTCTGCTCCCTTATACATTGCGAAAATTGTGAATGGAGTCGTTGACTCTTTTTTTTCCATTAATTTGACAGAGGTGCCTCGGCATTCTCGATGCAACCACTGGTTCAACGCCTCCTTAGCACAGTAGGTAGTGCGTTTGATTCGTAATCAAAAGGTCGTGGGTTCGATTCCCACAGGGGGCTCTTAGCGTTTTCCCAGAAGAGTTGTGACTCGTTAGTACTACTTCCAATCTTGTTGTCCTTCCCTACTGTACAATGCATAAGCTGCACCTCAACAGCCGCACTCGTTTCACTACCATATAGGAGCTCACAAGCTTCCGGTAGAAACTAGGGAAACTGTCTACATAAGTGCATCATCAATACATTAATGCGCAGCTTACTTTACGCATAATGAATAGTACATAATCAGGTTTATTCCCTGGAAATGGTTGTAACAGTGCGTACACTGTGTGCGTATTAAGTAAACTTCACTCCCCTCTGTAAATTAGTGCACGATCTCCCTTATCCAGTCCCAATGATTTAAGCCCTAATCGCCCTCGAACACAAGATCCGCTGCTATTCTACTGGGCAGCCGCTGGCCTGCCCCTACCCCCCCCAGCCTACCGATGGCAATGCCACGTTGTCACTCCTTTACTGTACGCTCCCTTCGAAGTGCCCACTGTGACCAACCACTCTCAAAAGAGAATAGCAGTAAGCGGGAGGTAAGCGGCCATGCTTGCCCCTGATTCACGAAGTTCACAAGCTGTTCCTACCGAAAGACAAGACTACTGTGTGTACACAAGAAATCACAGTCTACATGCTCTTATGTAGGATACTGTTCGTTCGGCGTTTCACTAACTAATTTGGCCCATGCTAATGATGGTCCGACTCATCCAGATACTAAACGACAGTCCCGCTTACATGAACGCCTCTCTTGGTATGCTCACGTTCAGCCTGTGGGTACCCGAATGCAGCGGCAAAGCTGGCGGCGAACCGTACAAGGGCCTTACACTCATGTTGAGACAAGCATACAGAAACGTAGCCGGCTGCGCGCCTCTCTGGTGCAACCGAATAGAGCAAAACCCCGAAACCGTTCTCCAACTACACGCTTTCTTCATTATTCCCCATGAAAGAGTATTCACAATATAGGCTACTCTGCGGCGCGCCGCGAATAAAATGGTGGTATATCCTGCAGCTATACCACATGCATACAATGCCGCTTTAATGCGCAGATGGCCATTAGGAAAAACCGGTTGGGCTAAGTGTTTACAGCTTCAAGTTTATGGTTTAATGCTTAAGAAAAGAAGGAACGAATAACCCTGAACTAACGTGCCGCTTCTACGCGCCTCCGCTCTTCTCGTACATTCTGGCTTTGACGCTGTGTGCCAGGATTTTTGCAGTCTTTTTCATTTCGAAGAACTTCTCGTCAGTAATATACTCTGAGGCCACTGCCATAAGGTCTGTGAGCCCCATGGGATTGGTTGGGGAGAGCCGAATGCCCCCCACCACCGGCATGTTGAACCTGCAGCGAAGAGGCAGCACACTACGCGATGCACCCGAAGTGCAGCAACTGCTGCTGGCTTGCGCTAATCACAACTTACTCAGCACAAGCACAAGATTAACACAACGTAACCCACCCATGTCAATGCAACAGCCACCCACCTCAACACAAAAACGCCAAACTCAACACACCACACCGCGCCTCAACATAGCAAACCCCACCTGAAGTACACGTCCAGCCTGTCCGCCAACCAGTGCAGCACTTCTCGATGGCCGCACATCGTAGCAGCTGTGAGGCCCTCAGTAGCGAACGGCTCCTGCACAAAATCAGGGCCATTATCATTCTTTGTGCTTCGCATCTAAAATCGTGTTGAAGGCTTGACAAACCCTCTATAGCAAATGCCAAGCCACTCCGGTAGATGCCTTATACAACCCTCGCATCCAACTGTACGACCCAAGTACTTAACAAATTGAATTACGTACACTATTTAGCACGTTGCACCACGATGAAGTGTCCATACTGCTTCAGTATATGGTGTAGAGCACATAGGAGAACTATATTGTTCGTTTTATTGCACTGAAACATAGTGCTTATTATACTGCATTATATTACCAAAGGGCCCCGCCGAGCAGCAGGGGTGGTGAAGAACTCGCGAGCTCCCAAAGACACGAGCAACTGCAGGTCCGACTGTAAACAAAAAGCAGCAGCCCGACAGCAGCAGATGTGTTCACCACATGTTGACACATATGGAGTCCGTTCTGCACAGCTCCTTATTTATCCCCCGTCCCCAACTCCTCCGTCACGCTTCGCAGGCTGAGCTGTGGGTGCTGCATGTGCGGCCTACTCCTACACGACTTCGCTTCCAGCTGCGTCTTACTGCCAGAAATGGCCCCTGACCTCACCTGAATGAAACTCCTCAACGGTTTGTGAGCAAGGCGCGCGCACTCATCCAGCCCTGCAAGTGTGGGGTTGGCTGCGAGAGCATCTGTGCTGGTGGCGCCCGTGAGTCGGACAGGCGGCTCCACAAAGAATCCCATGCTTGTCAAATCTTCAGGGCGAATCGGCCTGCACCGAACACACTCTGCGCCCCACACCGCCCCTTCATTCCCATTTTTTAGCCCTCATTCTGCGTGACATAAACCCCGCAACATTCGCGTGCACCCCAGTTCAACGCTGAAACACAGCAACAGAAGCTACAGCAACAGATTACCTCAAGAACCCCGGAGAGGCGATCGTTGCCCACGCTGCCACCCACAGCGGAAAGCGGCTTGTACCTCGCAATGAGCGCACATGACTAGCTGCAGCAAAACAATCTACACCACAGCAATTTACCACTCTCCAGCTTGCCGGGGAGCAAGCTCTTAAGCTTTCATCTACGCCCATACAGCACCCCCATACAGTAGAGGGTCTCTACAACCGTTCTTGCCTGGTGAAGTGTGCTCATAGGTGCGCAACAAGAATGCCTGGGGAGGAGACTGCGCAAGGTTGCTGCAAGTAATCAGCCTGTAAACACACCAGCACGCCTTCTTGAGAAAACGGTGGTTCAGTTTGTTTCCGACGGACGGAGCGTTGCTAGCGTTTGACGCAACAAGGCTCCTGCCTTCCCCGTGGTACTCCTGCTTGTGTGTAAGTAAGCCTTTCGGTTCGTTTTGTTCTATCGTTCTGTTCTGTTGCGTCGTGTTGTGCTCTGTTGTGTTGAGTTGTAGTGTTACTCTGCTGCGCTGTATTTCGTTCTGTTCAGTCTGTTTATCAGTCCGTCTGCCTGTCCGTCTGCACTCACCCGAGAGGTGCGCTGACGGTGTTGAGGAAACGCCAGCCGAACTTGTCTACGAGTTCACTCCGCAATGCCTTAGGTTCCATGCCTGCGCAGCCGGTAAACACATCAACGATTCAACACCAAATGCACAGCTTCACCCATTCAATACCCAATTAAGCACGTGGCACACACCCCAACTACTCAACAGGAAGCACGGGGTCAGGCATGAGGCCCGAAATGCGTGCAGCAGCACATGAAGGATTCTCATCAAATCGGTCCACACGAGACAGTCACATCCCATCTCTAAGCCTCCGTGAACAAACAGAAATCTCTCTAAAACTCAAGTTGATAAATGTGCACAACGTCAGGATGAGGATACGATACTGGCGACGCATAGGATAGAGGCACACAGCATGACGAAAAGCGAAATGAGCAACAAGGGGAACCACCAGCAACGAGCAGCAAGCAAAACGAACAGGAGGAAGCGAACAAACATCAAAGCGCGAGGGACACATGTTCAGCTACACACAACCACAGGCTACGTCTCCCCTGAAAAGGGGCAACAATTTGAGCTGTCAAAGCCACAAGACCTGTTCCACTTTCTCCCTCACAACTGCCATCTCCATTTAGCCGCAGCAGATTCATAATAAAACATATGAGGGTCAGCGAAAGGCAACAGTTGCGAGAATAAACAGAGGAACGGAGTAGAAAAATAGGAAGAAACTGGATCAATTTGAAAACAAAGTATTCAAAAGAACCCAACAAGCCACACGCATCCACAGCTACGGAAGGCCAGCATTGGAGAAAAACTAAATGGCACGTTCTAAAACAACAGCTATGCCTAGGAAGTGGTATTTGTTCTGGTCAGCAATCCACATCTGGTTCATATAAAAACAATAAATGAACACGAGCACTCACCTGCTACCAGCTGCATGAAGAAGGCGTTCTTCCAATCTGGTGCCAATTCGTCTAAGTTCTTTCCACCGATCCCTGCCCACTCCCTCAACAAACGAACCACCTGAATGCCTCGAAGCAGCGCCAGCGCTAACAGACCGCCTGCGCGCAGAGCAGTTAACTGATCAGAACGAGCTGTTCTGTCTCGCCCTCAATGTGTCTCCATCAGAGAAGCAGCCCCTCGCCATACAAACGACGGCCCAACACAACTTGAGCTAGAACTCTACCTTCCCTACGGCAACGCCGCTGCAGTTGCAACAGTTCTGCTGTGGTGCTGCCGCTGCTGCAGGCTTTCTCCAAGTGCATCTAGCCCACTCGTCTACCAAGTGCTTTCTCTTTTGTTGGGCGGGCTGTTGTACCATGCTTTTTTTGTAGGTGACAGTCAGGCTCCAGTGCTTGTCTAGTTCATTTTATGATTTTCCCTCACAGCACCCAAGGAATCCCACTTTTGACTAATATTCCGAAGCAACGGAATCCACAATTGCTACGTTGCTGAGCAGCACTAAGTCCAAAAGGCAAATTTGCTTCCAAAATTAATTTGCACATTGGCGCAGAGAAGGACGTCTTACTACCCTACCTGTTCCCGTGCCGACAATGACGTCGAAGCAGCTTGCCAAGTTCAGCCGGCGGTCCCCCAAAAGAAATCGCACTTCTTTCTCCAGTTGCCTCAACATAACCAGCTGTCCCACGGCAGCGTACAGGCCCGCGCCATCGAGAGACAAGACACACTTCCTGAAAGACACCCGCTGCAGCAAACGGTGCAGGCCTTCTTACATCTGCTCAAGGCAGCTCCTCAGCAGCTCTCCCCTGCCATAAGAAGGCGAGGGCTGCAGAAGGGATTCTCTCACTCTACCGAGGACGGGCAAACCCACCCCACTTCTGGCTTTGTTGTATTCGCTGTGATGAAACGGCAACCGGAATAAAGTGGCGTGCACTACAACACGCTAGTGTTTGTCTCCCATACTTTGTGTGAAAAAAATACAGGTCTACAAATCCCCAATTCCCTCCCCTTTACGTTCTGAACGAGACCTGCAGGCAAGCAGTGCGGCTGTGCCTGAACGTTACCTGTCTGTGGGGCTGTAGAGACTGGGTAGCTCCTTGTAGAGAGGCAAAGGAGCCCCACAGTAAACCAGTTCCAGCGTAGCGCTGAGGGACATCCCTAAAGACAGGCTAGTCCTGAGTTCAATGAAAAGGTGACTCCCTGCAACCACAAAAGGCCAGCATTACCCCCCTTCCTCTCAGCAGGCAACACCACTGAGAATCCCCAAGACCGTAGGTAATAGCGTGAGCTGCCCTCGAGTTGTCAACCCTCCACTGGATCAACCTGCTCTGCGTCCGGCTGACCTCAGTCTCCACAAGGGAGGTGGCAAGGGAAAGAGGACACGGCTCACCTGCTGAAGGAACGAAGAGGAAAGAAAACTTCCTTCTATTTGCTCTAACGGAGACTAGGTTGTTGGGCACCAGCTTCACCAACTGCTGCTGGTCGCCCAGAGGCATGCAGTACTCTTCTCCAGTCTCTGTGTAATGGCCGTCTGCTTCGTAGAAGAGCACATCCTCGTGCAGCTCGCCTGGGTCTTCCTCCTGCAGTAACCCGTCAGGGAGTGCCCCCAAAGCAGTAAGTGTGTCGAGCCCGCCCCAGGCTGCTGAAGTCTCTGCTGCCATCTGCAGCAGCCGAGGTTGCAGCGGAGGCATAGACAGCGCTCGCAGCAAGAACTTGCTTGGGAGCGGCGATCCTTCGATCCCAGAGCTGTTGCCTCTCTTGTCTGCTGCAGCCTCATCTGAAGACGTTGCACTGCCCTTGGCCATGCCGCTGCTTTTAACGGATTCACGAACTCGATCTCCAGCAGTGGCTTCGTTGGGCTCCGCTGCATGCAGCGGCTCCTCCCGATGCATTGCCGCTGAGGGCCCGCCTTCACTCACCGACGTGTCTGTATCTTTGGCCCTGTCTCTAGTGCTGCCCTCGCACCCAGCAGTACTTCTTTCAGACGAATCCCTCCCCCCTGACGAGGCTTCTGCTGTCTCTTCTTCTCCCGGTTGTTCCGGGGGTGCCTCTGCGGAAGACACACTCTCCAGCGGGTTCGTGGGGGCCTGCGGGCTGCATGGCGGGGCGCCTCCTTCAGGTTTCTCCTTTATCGCTGCCTCCTTTCCTGTAGGTGCTCTCTGGTGTTCCTGGGGCTCCTGCTCCATTCTCGCAGCTCCCGCGGGCTCCTGCAAGGCTTCAGGCTGCCCAGAGATGGGTCTAGCTGCTTCCGTCGCCTCCGGGACAACATCAAACGAAGCAGTTGACAAGAGACCTTCGACTGTATATCCAGTCTTCATAGGCATCCCTGCAAAGAGACCCTGCAGAGACACTCCCTGCATGGCTTTGTCTTGCTGTGGGTCTATCTTATCCCTTGTCTCTTGTGCTTTGGAAGGCGTCTCTGTGCTCTCCCCCTCACCTCTTGCTGCAACCGAACCTAATACACCAGCATCTCCCCCTTCGCGGCAGTCGGCTAACAACTCAGTAACAGATGCTTCGGAGGCTCCAAACCTTTCCTTTGCCTGCCTCGGAGAGGCTGCCCTTACACCCGCTCCAGCATACAAGGGAGCAAGCGCCGCACTACCCCACATTCGAGGCAGCTGCCTCGAAGCATCAGGTGACAGCTCCCCAGAAGCACTACCACTGGCGGCACTAGCGGAACGAGCTGGACCAGGTGGAGCAGCAGCAGAAAGGACGGGAGCTGCGGATGCAGGCCCATCGGAGGCTCTGTTAGGTGAGGAGACGGCGTCCTGAGCATGTTTTGAGCTGTCTTCGAAGTCGTCTGTCAAGGAGGGGAAGGAGAACTGGGCTGGGGTCTCCTTCAGGAAGTCTCTGCTTTTTTCACTAACTAGCCTCATCAACCCAGACACGGAGGAGAGAAGGACGCTACCTGCAGCAGGCGCCCATGAGGGCGCCTCCGCAGAGGGGTCCGTGGGGGGCTCCAAGTTGTACTGACATTCCAAACGCATCTTAGCCAGACCCAAGAAGAGAGCATCCCACAGAGGCTGCGAGGACGAGTGAGTGACATCACACAAGGCACCGCACGGGAGGACGCCTTGAAAATGTTACGGTGATACAGCATCGAAACACCCCGTCCCCCTTCTACACCAAAGAGAACTGAGATGCTCAATCTTTGGCCTATCACTCTGTCTCCCTCTAGTGTCTGCATCTACATCTGCTCATCCTCCACTCAACTACTCTATGTGCTATATGAACTAGAGGCTAGTGTTTGGAGACAGAAGGTCACGAGACGAATTACTATGCGTGCCTTCCTGCTCTGCTGCATCCCCTACCCCTCAGAACCCCCCTCATATCTGATTTTTGTTATATGTTTCTGGCGCTTTATAATATGCAGTCCTTCCCATCCACGTCTCTATAAATAATGGCTTGCCTCTGTAGTATTCGAAACAGATAGTGCGTAGTAGCCCGGCTGGGTGATGGTGACGTCGAAGAGGCTTGAGTAGACCTATCGACATAAACTCACACCACAACGTAACGCAACCTAAGCCGGTTGCTTCGCTGACCCCACAGCCCCCCTCACGCCCCCACCACGAGCCGCTGTGAAGATCTGCTTTGAACAACAAAGAATGCAGCTTGGAGGTGGTGCATCTCAACTACAGAACAAGCAATCTTCGCTGATTTAGTATACACACCAAAGAGGGATGAAAGGCACCCACACAACCCCTCCAATTCCCTCATTTGTTCCCCCCACAGCTGCGAGATTGTCAGATCTCGCAGCTATGGACCATTTGGAGCTGCTAGGTTCAAAGAAACAAGTAGAGATTGTTCTGTAACAAATCAACCGGGAGCAACACAACACGGGATGCTGAGGCAGAGCCGAGGCATAAGAGAAGATGCAAACCTCACGGGTCCCCTATTGAGAGTCATCTCTTTGACGTCTTTATCCGAGGGAAAGGACACCCTCACAGGCTCCTGATTGGAGGCACTGAAGTTGCAGCAGTTCATTTTAGCCGGCTTCTTTGCGCACCAATGGCAAGAGAAGAAGACAGGCTAAACTTCCTTTGGTCGGTGGAAGACTGACTGACTGTGAGAATGCAGGAAGCAGCAATCAATGAGGGAGCTGAAGCAAATGAACGTACAGTTTCAAATCTCCACCACACAGCTCCTTATCAGCAGCCGACAGGTGGCAACGAAGAAGCGTGTGCAACCCTTTGGGGAGAGTAAACTTTACAGAATAGAAATCAATAAAGGGAAAAGCAGTTCAAAGATGCAAAGAGGTGACCAACAACTGTACCAGGCACTGGGTGACCTCACGGCAGTGGGAGGGGCCACTTCAAGCCACGCCGCAGCAATTGCCTACGTTGCTTTCGGCGGCTTCGAGGTGTAGAACAGATTAAAACGAATATAAACACAAGCAAGAACAGCAAAACGAAAAATCGGAGTGCAAAAGCCACAAACATCCTGAAGCCAGCCAACTGCAGGTGTCTGGACCATCCCGTGAAGGAAGGTCTCGATGGGTTACAGACTTCTGCAATTCTTTCCATTTATCTTGTGGACAATTTTATTTTATTGTATTTCAAATAAACAATTTAATTTGCCTCTGGCGTGTCTGGTGTATCTGTAGACGGGTGAATTATTCACGTTGTTAACGGCCCGGCACACGGTTTGTTGACGGGCCGGAACAGGCCAACCTTGTGTGTTGCATTGCTCAACTGTCCAACTTCCTCAGTACCCACTCATTCGGTTGTTCTCTTCGTAAGCCCTGCCAACGTTTGTGTGGTTATTTAACTGCCCCAGCCGTTGCCAGGTGGGCTTTTTGCGCATTGCTCGCGCGGACACCCCACGGATACCAGTCGTCGAGAATTGAGTCTCTAGTACTTGATATAATACAAAACTAGTGCATAGTATTGGAGAAGCACAGACTATCATACGAACTCTTCAGGTGGCCCTCGCTGCCATGCCGAACAGCCCTTGGCCCCACAATGCTCTATACCCAACACTTGCCCAATACATATATATAATATAGGTTACACGACTCACATATATTAGAAAGAAGTTGCCCTACTCGGTATCTGAGGCGTAGGCCAAACCAGACGCGGACCGCTACATCACATAGCGCCTGCTCCACTGGCTGCAGCTACTTAAATTACGACCAATGTTGGCCTACGTACACTACACGTTGAAGCGTACGCCTTGTGTTCTCTACATCCACTGTGTATACACAGTCAGCTGAATCCTTTACAGTTGACTTAAAAGCAAAAAAGAAAGGCGGTTGCACAGTTGGGCGCAAAGTGGGCGCAAAGTGCTTAAAAGTCCCCAAGTGAACCTTCTCGGGCTCTCCGACCCCCTAAAGCAGCAGCAGCAGCAGCGGCACCTGCAGAGCGCGTCTGCTGCTCCCGCAGCCATCCGCATTTCCTGCGGCGGCGGTGTTCGCCGAGTAGTAGCAAGGAGGGACAAGATATTCGTCCTGTTGATCTATCTCTTTCAGTTTACAGCTAACGCTTCTAACTCCACATTGAGGGGTTCGAATAACTGCCATAGGTCTGGCGCCCCTGGTTGGAGTAGTTCTGGTTCTGCTGTTGATAAGAAGTCTGGTAAAAGTTGCTGGCAAGCCCAGGAGGCTGCGAGTAGTGTGTGTACGCGTTGTAGTTGTAGTACCCCCCGGCAGCAGCAGCCACCGCAGCCTGCTGCTGCTGTTGCTGCTGCTGCTGTTGCTGGTCCGCGCTGCTGCTGCTACCCCCGCGGTGGTAACTGCTGCTCCTGCAACAACAAAAGCAACATACATACGAAAGAAACACCTAGAAAACCCCCACTAGCACAGAAATGCTCAAATCGCACACTTAGCACGCAATCAGCGCCTCTGCTGTTGTATGCGGCCTTAACATATTCGTGAATACTGCCCTTGCTGCTGCTGGCACGACATGACCTGGTGTACAGCTTCCAGTTGCCCCAAAAAACGTAATCCGCATACACCCAAAACACAGATATAGATGCAGTGACCCGCAACAAAAACTTACAGCTGCTGCTGCTGCTTGAAACTGCTGTTCTTTCCGTACTGAGTGGACACGACGGAATTGCTGTTCAACTGTCCCTGCTGCGGCTGCTGCTGGTGCTGCTGCTCAGCCCTACCCCCAATAGGGCCCCCGGAGCTGCTGCTGCTGGCAGGGGGAGCCCCGCTACTGGCGCTGCTGTAGTGATACTGCGCTCCTCCCGCATTGCCGCTGGCAGGCGGGGTCCCGACCTGAAGAAGCACCACCAAGAACAGCGAAATGAAGCAGCGGCATTAACCTCTATCAAGCAGACGCTAACCACGCACGAGCAGCAGCACACCCACAAATGAACAAGAGCAGCAGCAGCAGCTCTGCGTTAACTAACCTTTAGCTGCGGGTGTTGGAAGCTGCTGCCTGAAAATCCTGGAGGCGCAGCAGCAGTGGCAGAAGCTGATGCTGCAGGGTAAGGGTTTGCTGCAGCAACACCTGCCACATGAAGACTGGGGTTGTAGAAGGTTGAGACGCCTTGTCCTGCAGCAGCCGCTCCGGCTGGAGCTGCGGCGGCGTGCTGCTGGTGCTGCTGCGGTCCCGTTACTCCAGCACCTGCTGCTCCTGCTGCGCCTGTTGCTGCAGGAGCGAGGACAACTCCAGGGGTCTGAGGCGCAGTTGCTGCACCAGCGGCACCAGCGGGTGCTGTACCTGCTGCTGCTGCACCTGCGTACATCTCCGTTGGGCCCCCTCCTGCTGCGGTTGCTGCTGCAGCATCATCGAAAGAATCCTGGTGTGTGTAAGGAGGATAGTTGTGCATATATCCCTGAGGGAGGGCCCCCGGGCCTCCCTTGGCACCATAGGGGCCTCCCATAATCCCGTAGTGCGGCAACTGCAACAACAGCAGCACAACCAAGCACAGAAGAAGCAGCATACACCCAAGATCCAAGATCTCGCAGATGCAGTAGCAGCATCAAACAAGCACATAAGGATCCCAAAGACCCGCATAGCAGCAGCAACAGCGCCACCGTGGAAATGAAACAAAGAGACCCACCAGATTGCCGTGACCATAGTAGACGCTGTTGTATTGGGGATACGTTGTAAGCCCGTGGTAGTTGGGATAGCTGTATGCTGCTGCTGCTGCTGCCGGCTGCCCCGTGAGGTTAGGCGCCAGGCCAGGAGGAGGGGTGAAGGCGTGCGAGTTGTTGTAAGCTGCTGCCGCTGCAGCCTGCTGCTGCTGCTGCTGCTGCCCAGGGGTGGCCTTGCCACTGTTGTAATGCTGCTGCTGCTGCTTCATCTCATCGCGCTGCTGCCGCTGCTGGTGAGCGGAGCCATCCAAAGAACCTCCCGACGGCGGCGGGGGAGGCTGCTGCTTGCCTTGCTGCTGCTGCTGTTGCTGCTGCTGCATTAAAGGTCCCACGCTGCGATTGAAGCCATTGGCATCTCCCCAGCTCCCTCGCCCGGCCTGCTGCTGCCCGTAGTGCTGCGGCTGCTGCTGCCCGTAGTGGTGCGGCTGCTGCTGCCCGTAGTGGTGCTGCTGCTGCTGCCCCCGCCGCTGCTGCTGACGGTCATGGTGTAGTCTCTGTTCCTGTTGCTGTTGCATGTGCTGCTGCTGCTGCTGCATGTGCTGCTGTTGTTGCTGCATGTGCTGCTGCTGCGGTTCAACACATGAGCGACCAACGGCTTTTTGGCCAGGCTCCGTCTGGTGCTGCTGCAGTAGCTGCTGCTGCTGCTGCTGCTGCTGCTGCTGTTTCTGCGCAGCCTTCCGCTGTGCTGCTTCAATTTCGAACATGCGTTCCATATCCTGCTGCTGCTGCTCTTGCTGCTGTGGCAGGTAGATGGCACCTGCAGACGCGTCGTACCCACCCCCAGGCTGCGTCTGCTGCTGCTGCTGTGGCTGCTGTGGCTCCGGCGCAGCGGCTTGCTGCTGCTGTGGCTGCTGCTGTGGCTGCTGCTGTGGCTGCTGCTGTGGCTGCTGCCGTTGTTGCTGCGGTTGCTGCTGTGGAGCAGCATGGAAGGGCTCGAAGGAAGAGGAGACCGACCCAAAGACCAACGCCTTAGAGCCGAAGCTGGAGGCCCCTCTAAACCTCGCAGGCATCACAACCGGTTCCGCTGGCGTCACTGTTACAGAAGGCACCGTTGCTGCTTCTGCCGGTGCTGCTTCTGGCGACTGCGGCTTCGGGGAATGCGGTGGACTCGGCGGCGCCGCTTCTGCTGGTGAAGCTGCCGTTGCTGTTGCGCCTGCTGGCGCAGGAGACGGGCTCCTGGATCGCCCCTGAACAGCAATAGGAGACACCTCCCGCTTGGCGGAGGAAGACGAAGGAGCAGCTGAGCTGGCACTCGGCGGAATCAAGGCCTGACTGTGTTGCTGATCCTGCTGCTCGGTAGCAGCTGCAGCAGGCGCAGGAGAATGCGAACGCGGGGACGGGGCACACGGAGTGCGTCTGCCTCGGTGTGCAGCATCTGCTGTTGTTGGCTTGGGGCTTGCTGGTGCTGCTGTTGCTGCTGGTGCTGGTGCTGGTGATGCTGCTGGTGCTGCTGCCGGTGCTGCTTGCGCTGCTGCCGGTGCTGCTTGCGCTGCTGCTTGTGTTGCACCTGCACTCTTTGACAGTTCTGCGGCTGCTGGAGCTGCTGCAGCTGGCGGCTGCGGCTGGGGCGCCGGCCGGATCAGGCGGGCTGCCCAAGTCCTTGGCTGTGCTGCTGTTGCTTCTGCTGCAGCCGCCGGGGCTGCTGGAGGCTGAGATGCGGCATCTACCTTTGGAGCCGATGGACTGCGTTGCTGCTGCTGCTCCTGCTTCACACCGCTTGCAGGAGAGCTCCCTTCGGCACACTGCTGTTGCTGCTGTTCTTCGTCATGCTGCTGCTCCTGACCTTGAGATTGAAGCTGCTGCGTCTCTGCATTTCCCTCACCTTGAGCCTGGGACGATCCTTTGTTCTCCTGGTCTCTCGCTGCGCACAGCAACATAATACCACATGAAACGGCAACTTCCTTGTTGCTGCAACTCCCGTGTTGCTGCAACTCCCGTGTTGCTGCAACTTCCCTGTTGCCGCTGCAGTTGCAATTGCCTACCGTTCTGTCTCCTCTCCGAATATGTGCGCCTTCCTTGTCCGCGCTGCTGTTGTCTGCGTCCTTCGAAGCCCCTGCCATCTCTGCCCTGTCTATAGCCTCTGGTTTGCTGCCTGGGCCCTGTCTGCTGCGGCTGTTGCTGCTGCTTCTTGCCAACCATCTTCCAGGAACCCTGTTCATGTCCAGTACTCTCCTCGATCACCCTCGCGACTTCGCTGTGTATGAGATCCTCTCGGTGCTGCAACCGGCGAACAAGCTGAAGAACATCTTGTTTGCTGTAGTTGTAGCACTCTAAGACGGGGTGTACAGACTCCACCATGCTGGCGGTTCTTGGGGAAGCAGAACGCACATCATCTGAAGGGAAGGTCATGCGGATGTCTCTCACAAGGGAGAGATGTGAAGCGACACGAGGGTCTGACAAGGAAGCAGCAGGAGGCGCCTTCTGTGCACCGCCGCCTGCTGCCGTTGTGGCGGCTGTAGACTGCTGTTGCTGCTGTTGCGATGACGACGGAGCAGAGTTCTTCGCCTTCCACTGTGGCGCGCCGCGGGCCCCCCCCCGAGCTCCTGATGGCCTCGCAGTAGCAGCATGGGGGCCCTCCTTGCGCCCTCTGCCAGCCCACTGCTCTGTTTGCTCTGAAGATGCCCTGGTCTTTGCACTAGAGGGCCCCTGAGAAGCCCCCGACGGAGACGCGAGAGCTGTAGAGCTAGCAGCAGCACCGCCAGCAGAAGCCGCCGCAGCAGCTGCCGCTGGTGTGGTGGCAGGTTCACTCGATAAGGCTGCACCCCCCCTCGCCATTGTACTCCAACTATCTAAGACAGCGTCTAACCTTGTTTATTCAAAAAAAGGAAACGCTCGCAACAAACAGGTTTTGCAGTAGAGATCGCACGCAGTTCTGATGCCTCTCTTGCTGCGCAGGTCGTGCGCCAGCAACAGCAGCAGCTGCTGCTGCATGAGGTGCCCCGCTGCTGCTGCTGCTGCTGCTCCTGCAGCCCTGCAGCATACAGCCAGCCCCACAAACCTGCTCGTATTCTCAAAAAAGTTGTTATCGAGCCGACAAATAAAGCACCGTTTTAAATTTGGCATTTAAAGAGCAAAGGAGCAGTTTAAGGACCTTAAGCATCTGCGCAGCCGCGCAACCAGTCACCCTACCAGGCCCCCCCACCACGGTGGCTGCTTGGTTGCTGAGGCAGAAAAGAAAACACAACTTCAAGCGGCGTCTCAAAGCAAATCTTATACATTCTTTAAACAGAAAAGAATACACATGACGTATGCCTGTGTCCCTTGCAGAAGAAACACGGCAGAGGTGGGGACTCGCCGGGCTCAGAGGGATGCCGTGACGCGTGTCCTCGATTTTGTCGGAGGGCTACAGCTAGCTGCAGTATAGTCAGAATACTATAGATAGTAGTTCTGTAGAAACATCTGGCCTCCCTCCACAGTGTACAGGCCTCCTGAGCCCAACGACCCAAGCATCTACAGCTGCGGTAGGGGGGACTCGAACATAATCTGTGCAGAGTTGGGGATGCGGTCTTGAGTGAGCGCACTGACTCTTGCGCGGCCCTGGTAGACATATGGCACGCAGTCAGGAGCTTTCAGGAATTCTACAGTGATCGTAAAGACACTTCAAGACGGCGTGTTCGTGTTTCGCTGTGGGATTGCCTTGCGCCCTTGAGCTGCAGCAAAGGGCGTTTGGGACTCATGGTAGCCCTCTTCCTCTCTCGCAACTCCAGGCGCTTGATCCGCTGCAGAGAAATTCGCTACGCGACCCAACGACAAGCAGCATCACAGCCTGCAGGGATCAATATATTCATCACTCGACTTCGTTTATGCATCCTTACATGTTCCAATCCACCCCGACAACAGGCACAAGAGCGCATTTCATGCCCATACTCGCACGTTCGAGTACACATTCTTGCCCTTTAGCTTCCTGATTGCACCCGCCGAAACGTAGACACACGCCAAGCGCGATTTCTTGGGCTATGAGAGATGGGTGGCTATATACATGGATGGCGTGCCTGCCGCCAGTCAAATTGAGCAGGACCATCCACAGCACCTGCGACGTGCTGGGTAAATACACCGAGAGGGGCAGTGAGTCGCCGAGGCAAATGAGATGCCGGAAAGAAGTCACGAACGTCCACAGCATCAGACTTTCCCACGCAGCTCTCACCAGCACAGAATGTGTGAAGAAAGCAGAGGAAGACCAGTCCAGACACCACCAAAAACGAGTTTTAGCTGCAAGTTTCAACGCATGTGGACTTGCTGTTGATAGATTGACACCACCAACAACACCACGCGTAGGATATCTAACGGAACGGAATGCTCGTTTTACGTTTGGCACGATCTTTAGCTGTCAATTCTCGGTTCTACGCGTTGGCATACATTGTCACGCTTCGGAACAGTGTCGAAGTAGCCTCATATTCATGGAGATCCCATCAAACGGTTTATGGTGTTTTTCTAAAACGGTTCAGGGAAACACCGAAATACTTCCATGCCTTGCCCACAAAAGGTCAGCAACGTCTTGATAACAGGCCACACATGGAAGGAGACAAAGCTCATAAACACACGTGAAACAGTTCGTACATGCCAAAGAGGCAAAGAATATTACGTCAAATAACCAGGAGAAAGGCAAACTGAATGGATGGATATCTGCGGGCCGTTTCCTCGAAGGTATTCCTCACTAGCAGGTAGAGGCCAACCTTGCGCGGGCAGCAGCTGCAGAGATCGTGGACCCTATGGTTGGGGTTCTCACAATTATTGGGCAACTGTTTCTGTTTGGCTACCCAAATGGCCACACTCCCTCCTGGTACGCTTTGTGCGTATTCGATGGTGCTGTCCAAATTTCTCCTTATTTGCTTCGAACCGAATTTACCAGCATTTGGTGGGAATACATGAGGCCATTGAACGGCGCTGAAGTTGGCTCGCAATAATTAGGGCGGTACGCAGGCGCAACCACCTCGCCGTACACAGACCAGCACAAGCATAGCGCAAAGAAAAGGAAATATGAACGCACACAGCCGCGGTAGTCTTCGTCTAAACTCAATTTCAGGGGTGACTGGAAAAAATGCAGGACTGGCAACAGTTGAACGGGGGCGTCTTCAGCGGACTGAAAAACACCGACTGATGCAGGAACCTGCCAACTTCTGGATGCCTCATACACTGAATTAGGCACACACTTCTCACGGAGTCCCACACTTTGTTTGTAAGCAGCACGCAAACCCAGAATCCTGAAGACGGCGCGAGAGGTAAGGGGACTAACTGTTAAAAAGGCAGCGATTCAGAGTGGCAACGAAGCATGTGAAAAACTGTCATTTTCTCCTCTATGAACCAGTCTTTCGCATTGTTTGTGTTTTGTCTTGTTTATGCTGTGTCTCTGTCCTTACGTCCTTCTTTGTCCCCGTGGACGAAAAAGGTAGGGGGGTAACTGATGCGTACCGAGATTAACTTCCGTAACAAAGTCACGTTTAAGCAGGTATTTCAAGGTCGGCACGCTGCTTGACCGCCTAGATGTTCCAGCAGTCGGTCCACTAGTCAGCTTCTCCACACAGAAGCAACACAGTCCTCCATTCCAAAATAACAGTAGCCTCATATTCCGCCAGCCGGCAACGGTGTATAAATTTTCCACAATTTGCGTTCCCCGCGCCGTACAAACGTTGTGGGGTAGATGACCTGCGGGCTGTGCAATCACTCCAATGCAACTATCCACCACGGTGCAGGCCCTGATCACCTTTCATCAACTAGGTAAGACGGGACAGACTATCTGACCAATTTTAAGGTGACATAGTGATATCGTCACCTTTTTTTCCATGCACCGCAACCCCCCCGATTTTTTGGTGTTATACAGGAGGAGGTCTAGTGTTACGTGAAAGGGGTTGGCACTTCCCTTCGTCTCTGAATATTTCAACCATAAGACAATGTTGCAAATGCAACGAGAACCCGCGAGCAGCGTGCCGTCGTGAGCTGCACAAGAGTCATAAAAACTCCACAGAGTCGCTGTATACAGTGGAGCCAGGTTTTGGTGCTGGTGATATGGAGAGCATGGTGTATTTCACAGGTGCAGCGCATCTTGCAGAAGCCCCTGCTGCAAGCCCGCGTGCTGGGACACTGCCCAAGCCCTCTTGCTGCTTGCACCAGCAGTGCTTGCAATAGTTTACCGTTGCCTTAGCCCCGAAAAGATAAACCTACCCTCCATAATGGATACTTCTAATAGCAACATTTAAACATGACGCTGCAGTGTGGTTCTTGTAAACGTAAGGAGGGAGCTGCAATACTCCAGCAAGTCCGAGGCATGTTGTAAATGGCAGCAGGAGAGGAAGTGCGGGCTTACAGGCTCTTCCGTCTATCTAGAAACTATGGTACAGCAAGTGTCGATACAGAGGTACTGCGGGAGTGGAGTCTCTCTAAAGGGAGGGCCCCCAAGTGCATCACACACAGCCGTAAGCAAGTATGATCTTCTCCAATTTCTCCAGCGCGTTGTTGTGCTCCTCCCTTGACCTTGTGTTGTTTGTTTCAATAATTGCTTCTAAGGATATTTATGGTGCTTTATACCAGCAGCATGTAGCAGCAATGCCGGTAGAAGCGTGATGCTGCAAGTCCTGTGTAGCCACTCATTCACTGCTCCTCCACAGTGGGAGGCGGCGGACCCAAGGAAAGCCCCCAAGCTTGTTGTTGTTATAATGATATTTTAGAATATAGATCTGATAGAAAGACTTTTCTTTTGTTCTTCTAGTTCTGCTGCTGTCTTTCTCCTCTACTACGAGGTAGCGGCTGTCGCGCTCAGACAAAGGAGGCCCCCAGATGCTGCAGACCCTAAACCCTAAACTGTAAACAATAAACCCTCCTACTTCCTCCTGCTGGTTTTAAGCCCCAAATCAAATACCAAGACTCCCGGCTCCTTTTATCCCAAGAGAGCAGCATAGTGCCTTGAAAAGTGGTTTGCTGGGGCCCCCAGTGCTGCCGATGCAGTTGCAACGGCAGCAGCAGCAGGCCCCTGCTTCCCTCTGCTTCTCGTTATGCATTGTTTTACATATATCCTAGAGGGATAACAACGATCTGCACACGACGCATGCTGCTGTCTGGGGAGGGCCAGCGGCGGGTCTGTAGGAGGAGACATGCAACAGCCGCAGCAGCACGTGCAGCGCAGCGCGGAGGCAGCAGTTTTTTGGCAGCAACAACACACCCAGAAACAGCAGCTTCAACAGCAACGCGTGCAGCAGCAGCTGCAGCAGCAACACGTGCAGCAGCAGCTGCAGCAGCAACACGTGCAGCAACACGTGCAGCAGCAGCTCCAGCAGCAGCAAGAGTATGGATTTCCGCATAGCAGACCTCCTCAAGAGGCTATGCTCCCGAATGAACACTCCTTTCAACCGCTGCAGCAGCTGCAGCAGCTGCAGCTGCAGCAGCACATGCAGCAGCAGCAACACATGCAGCAGCAGCTCCAGCCCCACCATGTGCAGCCAAGCCCAGCTACACTCCATCAGCATAACGAGCACCCTTACCTACAAGACCAGCAGCGGCACATGGGTATCTCCGTGGCTGTAGAGCCTGCCGAAGCCCCTCGGCAACAACAACACAACAACAACAACAGCAACACACAGCATACGGAGCAGCAGCTGCAGCAGCGCAAGAGCTGCGTGTATGCTACTTCCGTAGACGTGACAAAGAGAGTGCCTCCACCGCTGCGTGAGCGGCAGGTTGCCGCCGGTGCAGCGAGTGAGCCTCTGCCATATGGATCAGCTTCTGCTGAAGCGGCAGCAGTAGCAGCAACACTGCATCCCAAGAAGGTTGAAATGCGTTTGTTTCTTCGACGACTAGGAGGTAGATATGTTACAGAGGCAGGAAAGGAGGAGATGGCTTTGACAGCAAAGCTGAAGGAGCTACAGGAGGAGCTCAACCGCGTCCAGGCGCAGATGGGGAAGGGCCCTGCTGTTCAACAGCAAAAGGAACCCCACAAGTGTCTGTGCGGAGCAGCGTGCTTGGAGGCTGCAGCAGCAGCAGCAGCAGCAGGAGCTGATGTTGCTGCTGTGCTACAGCAACAGCAACAGCAGCCACTGCACGGAGACACCATCCTGTACGAGATGGCAAAGTTCCAGGATTTGGTTATCGACGAACACAAGGAGAAAAAGAAGGGTTTTAGGAATGTCGCAGGTAATCAGCAAGTTTGCATTCGTCTGCTGCAAGTGTTGCTACCTCTGCTTAGTCGGGTGCTACCGTTTAGTCGGCTGGGCATGCTGGTGTTGCTGCTGCTGGATTCGCTGCCGCAGTTATTTGTGCCCTTCCTTTTGGTCTTGCTGCTACTGTTGTTGAAGACGCCGCATCGCTGGAGGGCGAAGTTTGATCGTGCTGCTGCTGTTTCTACGGCGAAAACAACGGCAGCTACAGTAGCAATAACAGAAACCGGAACCGCAACAACAACAACAGCAGATCTCGGTGTTGTTCCTTTGTTTGCAGGTTTGTGCAAACGTCAGGTGGAGGGTCAGGCGAAGCGGCAGGCGCAGAAGCAGGAGGAGATGGAGCGCCAGTGGCGGCAGCAGGCAAAAGTGTTGAGTGGTGGGGTTGCTGCTTTTTGGTTAAAAGTTGAACATGTAGTCTGGGAGGACCAGAAGAGATCCCTGCAGTCGCAACTGCAGCAGCAGAAGGAGAAAAACTTCGATCGATTCGTCAAGAGGGCGTTGAAAGTCTCCAGGGCCATTGCAGGGGGCATTAGAAGGGTACAGCAGCAACAGTACCTGCAACAGCAGCAGCACCTAAAGATGGGTTGCTGTCGCTGTCGAATCATCTACTGAAAAGTGTCCTCCCTTCTGCTGCATGTGCATGCCTTTGTAGATATATCTGAATCCGTTGTCATGTTATTGTCGTTAAACCGCTTGCTTTGTGGCACAGGGGTTTTGTGGTTCGCCATGGGACTTAGGGGCCTGCGGTGTATGTGTTGTTCAGGCACAAGATGAGGGGCTTTACGGGGGAACCTGCTTGGGTGGGACCCCTGACGGTGAAACGACTCATGAAGAAAGTACACAACATGCACAGCAGCAGAAACGGGAGGAGGGAAAACAGCCGCAGCAGCCGCAGCAGCAGCAACGGCATCGACGACGATTGCAGTCACCTCGGGGCTCGAAAGAGGCCTCAAGAGACGGCGACGAAACAGGCAAGGCGAAAGGAGCAGCTGCAGCTGCAGCTGCAACACCAGGTGAAGATGAGGACTTTCAAGCATCAGGAGAACAAGCGGAGCAGCAGGAAGCGGAAGACATGGAGCTTGATGCGGAGATGGAGAGGGAAACAGAGTCGGAGGGAGACAACTTGAAAGAAGGTGACGAGGCAGGCGACCTCGAGAAAGAAGCAGAGGAACCGCTAGAAGAACTGCTGAAGTATGCCGAACGCTTTCCTCTACTATGTAGCAGTTTCGCTCCTGTATTAGTCTTCTTTTTTCTGTCCTCTAGGTCATCTCTACATGTATGCTCGCTTCACGGTTCCTCTCTACTGTACAAGACCACCATTTGCTGCGTTTCTGTTGGTTGTTGTAGTCCGTATGCCACTTCTCCAGATCTACATAAGTCTAATGTATGTACATGATGTAGCGCTATATTGCCTCCTCTGCGGGTGTGATTCACCTCCGTTCTTCTTTTGCGAAGGCGGGCTCGAATGTTTCCGCGAGTCCCTTTTCGGCCGATTGGACTTGTTGTTGCATGCTTTGGCGGGGATTGCTGGTCTTTGTACTGGTCTTTTGTCCTCATGCCCTTTTGCTGGTTTGCTGCAGTTGCCTTCATGTATTTGTTATCTTGCAGCAGCGTTGTTCCCTCATTTGGTGCCTTTGTTGCTGTATTCATGGGTATTCACTTTTGCTGCGGTCTCCATCTCTGTGTGCTCCTTTGTGTCCAGGCGCTACGGCTACTCCAGCGTTGCGGACTTCCGCCAACGGGGAAGAGAGGAGACCGGAAGCCAAGACGATGATGACGCTTCGTCAGATGTGGAGGAGCAAACACCACAAGAAGCCACAGCGGCAGTAGAACCAGTACCAGCACCGGAGGCAGCAGAAGCAGCGGAGGAAGTGGCAGAAACAGAAGCTGAGGAGCCCCAGCCTCCTACCCCTCGCAACAGCAAGCGACCCCGTCGAGCGGCCAGTCGTCGGGTGCTGGAACAGTTTGAAAATCTTCAGAAGGAGCAACAGCAGCAAGAAGGCCAGACTCAGGAGGAGGAGGAGGAGGGTTTAGCAGAAGGCAGCGAGAACCTTGCTGCTTTAATCAAAGAAAGAGATGAAGAGGATTTACAGCTTGACCAAGATATTCACTCAAGCGAAGAGGAGTCTGAAGCGGGCGCAGAGGACCTCATGAACGAGGCAGACATGCCTCTTAGCGAGATTCTTAAGTGAGCTATATATATA
>CAJFCX010000273.1:0-25010 GCA_904066255.1 Eimeria sp. OTU-X
CCCACACCCACACACCCACCCAAAGGGCTTTTCCCTAGAAGCGCCATGTCGGGGGACCGCTTGCGCAGACGGGCACACGGGCCTGCAGTGCCCCTCCCCTAGCGACAGGCATCATTTATCAAAGCAGTGGTGCATTGGTCTACCGATGAGACCCACGTGCCTGCATTGGTGGGGATATCAGAGTCGCTGCAGCACCAAAGCAAAGGGATGCGGTGCTTTAGTCCGTCAAGGTGTCTTAAAAGAACTCGCTGGTTCTCGTGTCCCCCCCGAGGAGAACCGCGTTGAGGCTCCCCGCAGCTGTGTAGACAAGTGGGGTGTTCTGCTGCTGAATGTACTGCTGCTCCGCGCCGTTATCACCACTCAGCAGCTCCTTCAAGGCCCCAAGCCGTTGAAGAGTAGCCAATGCAGGGGCCCCGTAGAGAACTGGAAACGAACCCCTGTACACTTCCAGCTGCAAAGGCAGCAGCACCTGCGCCTGCAGCGGCACAGGCAGCAGCTGCTGCTGCAGCTGTGTCGCTGTGGGTCGTTGTCGAGCACGCAACGAGGCCAGGCAGCTCTCAAACGGCTTCCCCAGGAGTATTGAGTTGTTGGCCACCACAATTTGGTCTCCTAATACACGCATTCACAGGGGCAGAGACAAAGATGCACAGCTGCCAGACACCAGGTATTGGTGCTGTCGCCCTTGCTGTGTGTGCCGCTTGCTGTTGCTGCTGCTGTTGCTATTGCTCTGTGGGCGTTTGTGGCTATATGCGGTGCTTCCTGCTGCTCCCCCTGGGTGGTGCAGCGGTCCCACCTGGCATCAGTCCTGCTTTCTCTGCTTTGCTGTTCTCCACCACATAGGCAATGAAGATGCCCCCAACCTCCGGCGGATTCGCGTCAACTGCGAAGCCCCAGGGGGCCTCCACTTCAGCTTTCCTGAAGCACCACACAGCAGTAAGAGCAGCAGGTGCAGTAGCAAAGGGAAGCTGATTCGCGTCCAGTACCACAAGGGGCCACCCCGAAGCGATAGAGCAAGGGCAGCACCAGAAGCTGCAGCAGCGGCAGGAGATGCAGCAGCAGCAACAGCAGAAGCAAGTAGATGTTTGCTCACATCAACGTAGGTAGAGCTTTCCTCAGTTCCTTGGGATGCATCCGGGCCCTCATGAGGGTTTCGTCTAGCGCTGCAAGCAGCTTTGCAGGTACTGCAGCAGCAGCAGCAGCGGCAGAAGCAAGTGCAGCTCTAGGCCCAGTAGCCAGGAAAGTCCACGGGGTTGTAGCAGCAGAAGGGGCAGCCGGACCAGCAGCAGTGGACTTCGTAGTTTGTGAAGAAGAGGCAGCCAGATGTGCTGCTATTCTGTAGCAGTTTCTGCTCTCCCAAAGGCGGCCTCTGAGGCGCAGCGAATGTCCCAGCGTACACCAGGAGAGCGGGAGCTGAGGCGCGGCCTGCAGGAGGAGCAAGACCAACAGTGCAGCAGCAACACGGCGGCGGATGAGCAGCATGCAGCAGCAGCGGATTTAAAAGGAAGCGCCTTAGCGACGGGGGAAGAAGAGACAGACAAATATCTAGACTAAGAGACAAAATACGACAAGACAGGCAAAGACACGTACTGAGAAAAAGACGACAAGGACGCAAGTATCAAAAATACAATGACAGAAACACAGACAGAACAGGTGGTACGACAGCCTCACGGTGGAAAGCAGAGAGAGAAACGCACAAAGAGATACACACATAGACACGACGACACGCTGAGCGGAGGAGCCAAGCAGGTTATAAGTATTTGAGACGTATATACACCTGAACCCCTTGTACTGCAAGTGGAAGGACGTCTTCTCCAACTTTGTTTCGCAGCTTCGATGCGACTTCAGCGCAAAGCAAGAAAGACCAAAGGGCCCCCTGCCGCATCGGCAACGCAGCGCGACACCGTTGCAGCAGCAGCAGCTGCTGTTGCAACGGCTGCTGCTGCTGCTGCTCCAGAGCTGCTGCTGCTGAACGGATTGCTGCAGCACCGTCGGGCAGACGGGCAGCAGCAGGAGTAACCAGGTCTGCTGCAGCAGAAACTCCAAGCAAAGACCACACCAACACTCGGCCGCGTTCTTCTCTTTTTCTGCTGCTGTTGTTGTTACTGTTGAAGAGCACTGATGCTCCAGAACGGTTTTCAAAGAGGACTCGAACCTCCACTGCTCCTTCATCCAGCGCCTGCAGCACCTGCGGCTGCAGATGCTGCTGCAGGTGCTGCACGTCGTGCTGTTGTTGCTGTTTTTGCTCGTGTTGATGCTGCAGCTGCATCTGTTCAGTAGTATACAGTTCGTATGCAACCTGGACGTCGCTGTCGCTGCCCCACAGCAAACATTGCAAAGACTCTTGGATTAAGGCAGCAACGACAGCATGATGCGGCGCATGTACGATTTGTATGACAGCTACCAATTCGTCGTCCGCTGCTGTTGCTGGTGCTGGTGTCGATGTTAGTGCTGATATATTTGCTGTTGCTTGTGTTTCTGTTGTTTTTGCTGCGGTTGTTGCTGCTGTTGACGAGCAGGCGGCGCCAGACAGTGGCAAGCAAGGTGCTGCTGCATATGCTGCCGTTCGCTTGCCAAGAACTTTTTCTCCAGAGGCAGCAGAGACAACATCAGCAGGCTGTGAAGGTATCAAAACACCTGAAAGGGTGTGGGAATTTCTGAAGAAAAGAAAACGCCTAGGGAGAGAATAAACTATGAACAAGGGTGGAGTGGCGCCTTTTCCTGAAACAGCTGCTGGGGTGTTAGGACACCTCTGCGTACCGGGCGTCAGCTGTAGACTCATAACTCCATTTTTTCCAGTATTGCGCAAAATGCTGAAAATCAAGCATAAAGCGAATAGACGCACGGGGCCTCCGGGGGCCTGTGTGTACCCCAGTCCCACCTTCCAAGCCATTTTCCGTGACTACGAGAGGCGGAAAGCCCCCATCTTTGCTAGTAAAACAAACTAAACATTAAAGAAAAGGGAATAGAATATCGGGGAAAACGGCGGAGACCTCCACCAGCTGCTAGCAGAGACATCAGAGCTGTCCCCGTCTCGGGGCTGGGAGGTGGAAGCACCTACAGGGACACTACCTGTATTATTGAAGGGTGTATTAATTACGCAAAGGATTCCCCTAATATGGTTTATTAGTTACGCAGTATGCTGTGGTTTTTGTTTGCCATCCAATACATACGCATTACAGTCTTCTAGAAATGCAGCAGAGGCATATTCATATTCAATAATTCGGGCTATGGCGCATCCACAAGTGATAAACCAAGACCAAAAGCGATTCAGCAACACCCTAACAATGCCCTTTTTACAGGCCCAGAAGATGGCCGGTGGTTAAGGTCAACGGCCGACGCCGTATAGGCTATCCGTGCCGTTTAGGCAGCCTGTTGTGTATTCGCCCTTTGCGCTGCGTCAGCTGCTGTGTTGCATCAGTACGATGCCCATAGGCGTGTTCCAAAGCAACACTGCATACTAAACCCTAAACCCTAAGACGACGGCGCCACCCCGTCAGAGCAGCAGGGTCCCCAACACCGAAATGCGACCAGCTCGCGAAGCGCATTTAAAACTGATGTCCCACTTGTAGATGCATCAACATCAAAAGCAGCTACCGAAACTAGCGTATGTATTGCTGTTACTACTGTTACAGCAATACATAAGCTAGATAGTATTGGGATACAGTTCCGCAGCGCTGCATCTGAACTACTGCCTCTACACCGGACCACCTGCTTGTACACCTGAGAACGACGATATGCGTGTCAAGAAGGCAAACAGTGGGCAAATAACTCCCCAAAGTAAACAAAAACAGGACAACGGAGTCGCCGCAGCAGGGGCCTCGAAACTAAGACACTCAAGCAGCACGCTGCTGCGGGACACCACACGAATCTGGAGCTGTTTCTGCTGCAGCGGTCGCCAGACTGCACGTACAACACAAACGCCCGCCTGGCTCTCCTTGGGCTCGCGAAGTCAATAAGGGGGCGGCCGCACATGCAGAGCAAGAGGTGCAGCTTCTGCTGTTGCTGCTGCTGCAGAGCTGCTCAATGGCACCCCTTGAAGAGACAATCCCTCCTGCTGCACCTGTTGCAAGATTGTGGCTGCTGCTGCAGAGGTCTGCAAATAAGTCGTCGCAACAACAACGCGTGGCTGGTGCCGGCAGCAACAAATAAAAAGGATGTACCTCAGCAGCGAACGCTGCTGCTTCATGGCGCGCTGCCGCTGCAGCAAGGAAGACGCTATGAAATCGCTGCTGCGGCTGCACCTGCTGCTTCCCCACCACGCAAACCATCGTCCGCAGCTTGTGCACCTCCTGCACCGGCGCAACAGGAGCAACAACAGCGACAGCCGAGAGACTGCTAATTATCAACAACCGCAGCAGCAACACTCAAAAGCAACAGCAGCAACAGCACCACCAAGTAACGAACAAAGCAACAGTAGCAAGCAACAAGTAACAATTTCAAAATAAGGGGCAGCTGTGGCAGCAGCACGAACAAATCCGCACCGGGTGCAGCTTGCTTCGATGAGAGCAGCTGTCGCAGGACCTCCAGTTCCGCCAATGCAGCCGCCGCATGCTGCAGAAAACATGACATGAAGCGGCATACAGAAAACATACACTCCAGCAGGCGCTACGGCGGTAGCGACAAACGCTGTGCCTGCAAATGTGAGCTCCAGTAGGTGGTGATAGCGGTTTCAACAGCACAAGCAAGTGTAACAACGCAGCAAGGGCAGCAGCAGGTACGGACATCAATGCGCTGCAGCAAGTGTTCCGTCTGCCGCTGCTGCAGTTCCAGCACAGAGATGCGCCACTGCTGTCCCAGGGTACGTCGACTGTAGCAAACGCCAACAACACACGCAGAATTAGCAAATGCAAACAACAGCACAAGGTGAGGATGGCACTGCAGCAGCAACAGCTAGCGCTAACTCCCCTCCCCTTTTCGGGCCAGGAAGCAACAACCTCGGCGACACAAACAGGAGAGACAGCAACAGCAACAACAGCAGTAGTAGCAGCAGACCTTCTGACAAGAGACAGGAACCGCTTGTGGTTTTCATAGGAACAGCCGAGAGGAGGAGGAAGGCTAGAGGGCAGAGGCCTCGGTATGCAGCCAGAAAGAGCGACAGTGTACTCCTCATCTGAGTCCGCTTGCTGCTGCCGCTGTTGCTGCCGCTGCTGTTCACTTCTCACAGCGTTGCTGTTACTGCTACTGCCTGGTCGGGAATCTGCTGCTGCTGCCTGCTTGGCAGCAGCAGCAGTAGCCAGGGCACCGTTCAATTTCCCCGCGGGGCATATGTCCCACCGGCTGCTCGACGGCTTGGGTGGCGCTGCTGCCTTTGCTGCTTCTGCCGCCGCCGTTACTTTCGCTGCTGCGGCTGCTGCTGCTGCCACTGCTGCTTTCACTGCATCTCCTGGACCTTGTGCGGCTTCCAAGCCGACAGCCGCAGCAGCAGCAACGGCTGCTGCGGAAATTTCGGCCTGCACGACACCCGAGCCTCTGGTGCTGCTTGTGGCGGGAGGAGCTTGACACAAGCTGCTGCTGTTGCTGCTGCTGTGCGGTCGATGTTGCTTCGCGCCAGTTGGATGAGCAGCAGCTGCAGCAGAGCTATCAGCGGGTACTTGCGAGGGAGGCGCTTCCTGGCTTGTCCGTTTGCGGACCTCGGGAGCAGCAGCCGCAGAAGGCACCACTGCAGCATCTGCCGTTACAGGGCTGCCTGCTTTGCTGCTTAGGGCCGCTTTGAATTCATTGAAACGCTGCTGCCTCCACCGCATTTTGTCTTCCCGGTTTGCTGTGCTGCTGCATGTGCTGCTGTTGTTGCTGCGGCTGTTGGTCACCTCCTCCTTCAGCTTTGTTACGTCCTCACCTGAGGCCACTCGCGCGCCCCGGGATTCCTCTGGAGCAGCAGTACCAACAGAGGGAGCTGCGGCTGTTGGCTCTGAGGTTTGCTGAGCTGCTTCACTGCCATCGCTGTCGACGCTGCTGCCAGTGGCCTCGCCTGCGACATCCCTCGCGCGGGGCCGTTTGCTGGTGCTGTTGCCATTGTTGCTACACGCGTCTATATCTGTCGAAACAACAGCGGGTTGCAGCGTCTCACCCGTCCGTTTCCTTTCCATAACGTCGCTGGCATGCTGGCTGCTGTTGCTGGTGTTGCTGCTGCTACTGGGTTCCTGCGCGATGTTGCGGCTGCCAGCAGCTTCAGCTCTGCCTGTTGACCTGCTGCGAGGTTTGTCTTCACTGCTCGAACTGCTGCTGCTACTGCTACTGGTATTGCTGCTGCTGCTGGGCTTGCCGATGGTACCTGCAGCCTCTGCTTGTGGCAGCGCATATTGATCCCTCCCCAAGTGGGCCTCGGACATCTTTGGCAGCGTCTCAGCAGCAGCAGCAGCAGCGTCGCTTGGCCTGCTACTACTACTACTACTGCACCTATCCATGCTGTTGCTGGCCTTGCTGCTGTCCCGGCTTGTGTTTGTTGCACAGCTGGCGTGGACCGTTTTGCTTCCACTTTCATGCAAGACGTCACCACTACTTGGCTTGCTGCCTCCGGCACGGAGGGCGCCAGTTGCTGCAGTTGGTGCTGCTGGTGAAGGCTGCTGCTGCTGCTGCCTGGGGAGGTGTTTGGAGGGCATATGCCGCCACCTAGCAGGAGACATGTCCCGCTGTCTCCGCTGCTGCTGGTGATGCTGCCGCCGCCTCCTCCCGCCGCTGCTGCTGCTACTGCAAGAGGCCGAGCGGCAAGAGCTGCTAGAGCTCCTGCTGCGCCTGGTAGTGCGCCGCTGCATCAGCATGAACGGCTGCTGCTGCTGCTTTTGCCACGCGTGCTGCCGTTGTCGTTGCAGCAGCAGCTGCTGCTGCTCCGAATGCCACCTGCTGCTGTTGTGGGGACCTGAAGGATGCATGAGCATTACCATTCCCCGCTGCTGCCAGCGTCGACGGGATCGAGATCGGGATCGTGATCGTGATCGTGATCGGCGGGAGGAAACGGCGGAGACTCCGCTTGCCCTCGAGAAGGACCTCCGAAAGTGCCCCTCCAACGGTCTGCTGCTGCTGCTGGCTGCTGCTGCTGCTGGTCCAGTGGGGCGTTCCTGCCACGACCGCTGGGGCCGGTGCTGCTGCTGCTGTTGCTGCTCATATAAACTGCTGCCCTCTTCGTTGCAGGAACAGTCTGATGCCTCGTTGACGCTTATAGTGCTCACGCTGCGGCTTCGGCTCCTGCAACAGCAATAGCAGCAACAATACCAGCAGCAGTTGGTTGGGGGTGGCAGAAGCAGCAAATGCAACAATAATTTCTATTTGTGAGTGCAAACAAACAAGCGCACATTTTTCTCTCTCTATCCACCAAAGACCCTCGCCTGTCTTGGGGGGCGCCAGTGGACCCCTCTCTATCTACCCCGCAGCTTTTGCTGCTGTTGCTGCTGCCTCTGCTGCTTAAGCTCCTGCGTCGGCCTCTCCATGCAGACGACGACGGCCGCCTCCGCATTTCTGTGTAGTATTGCTGCTGCTGCTGCTCGTGCGCATGCAGCTGCTGCAGCTGGTCTGGCGGCACTCGCCGCTGCAGCAAACGGGGAGGAGGGCCCCTGGGGTCGGACAGGCCCCCAAGGCCCGCCTCCCTCTCCTCCCCTCTTCCATAGTAGGCGATGCGCAGCATCGGTGGCCCTGGGCTATCACTACACCTGCGTAAGGAGTACATGGGGGGCCCCAACGGTCCCCCACGGGGGCCCCCATAGTAATCGTATGGAGGGCCTTCTAAGGGCCCCCTGGGTCCCCAGCGGTCTGGAGGCATAGCGGGAGGGGGCTCCGATACACCGCTGCCATCGCGGGGGCCGGAAGACTGTAGCAGAAGAAGCAGAAACAACAACAACAGCAACAACGAGGGGCGCTTAGTACAACGGTACAGGTGAAACTGCACTAGGCGTTCCAAGAGAGTGGCAGCCACAGTAACAGCAACAGCGAGAACTGCAGTATCAGTAACAGCAACAACACGTGTAACGGGTAACAACAGAAACTAAAGCAGCAGCAGCAGCATAAACGACAACGCCAACAGGTAAAACACCAGCAGAGGGAACAGCAGTATACCCAGGGCGCATGGGGTGGAGGAAGTCGCTGGCGGTGCGGCTGCCGCGGCCGCATGCCCACTAGAACGGCCGTTGCATGCAAAAAGGATCAACTGCGTGTCTTTTTGCAACTACTGGATGGAGGGGCCCTCGAGGGCCCCTGCGGGGCCCCTGTGCTGTTTGCTGTTGTGTGTAGGTATGGGCTGCTACAGGAGGCCCCAGATAAGTAGAACAAGAGCAGAAGTTGACAGCCGTTTGCTCCTGTAAGGTGAACAAACGCACAACCAGTCCGAACTGCCACGAGGCCATCCGGTGATGCTGCTGCCGCCGCGGCAGCCCTGCCACTGCTGCTGCCGCCACCACTGCTTCTGTTGCTGCTGCCCTTTGCTCTGCTCCTGCTGCTTATGACGGCGCAAACGCAGGAAGAGTTGGTGCGCACAAAGCAGAGGGGGCCGTGTGGGGTTGGCTGGCGCTGGCTCCGACCAGATGAAGGATTAGGGTTTAGCGTTTCGGGTTTAGGGTTTGGCGCGGCGCCTGGAGGGGGAATTGCTGGTATGTTTAAATAACCTGGTTAACTGTATGTGATAATGGCATTTTCCGACTACTGAATTAGAGAACTTACTATATTGTTGCAAGTGCTGCAGCCACTTGGGGCTGCTGGTGCTGCAGCTGCAGCAGCAGCTGCTACAGCAGCTGGTGCTGCTGCTCGTGCTGTTGCTCCCCCCGCCGGGTGCGGGTTCTAGAGGGTAGGTGAAGGCCCATCTGACGTTGTGATCAATTGTCAGAACAAAAAACATCGCGAAAACTACAGCTTGAATCTACTGCATGCATTTTAACTCTTCCTTGACTGATATTGGGGCTGACCTTGAGGTCTGCAAGCAACCCCACACCGGCTGTCATCCTATCAGGTTATGCGGTTTGAGTGAACACCGCGCTGGTGTTCTCCTACCCCTTTCTCGTTTCTTTCTTCTGAATTTGAAGGAAGCGTTCTTCTTTTTGTGTTTTTGTGTTTTTTAATAGTCGATAGTCCGGTTTTTTGCCCGACGAGGTGTGGGGCGTGGAGTTTTTCTGCCTTTTTGGCTTTTGAGAAGGAGAGCATTCGCCCGTACTTGGCCTGCGCTTTTCATCCCGTACAGGTTGCTGCTACTCAGTGACGCTTTGGCTGGGGTCACTGCGTCCGTCTCTCTCGGCCTGTCGATCGTCTGATTGTGTTTCATTTGACTTTTTCCCAGAGTTTTGACGCAAGATGGATAGCCCCAGCGCGGGTGTTGCTGCCACCGCAGGACCCAAAACCGGGGTTTGCGAGGTGCAGGTGGATGCTGCGGGTGTTCCGAGTTCGTTGAAGCGGTCCTTGGGTTTTTCTTTGGGCCGTGTCATCCCCTCCTACCCTATTCGCGTGCTGATGCACATATTGAGTCTGTTGGCTGTGTGTTTAATAGCAGCGAATTCCCTAACCGGTACGGCGACCGTCCGGGGTTCCTTTTGTAATAACACCGACATCGCGTTGCCAAAGAAGAAGGGATCGATTAACTTGGGCCAGCTGATGGTTATTTCCTTCGTTGTTCCTTCCATTATTATCATCTTGGTGGAATTACTGATAGCGCTGGTGCGGGCAACTGAGGACAAAGAGGCACAACAAAGCAGCAATGTGAGGATGTTCTGCTGGGAGGTGCCGCAGTGGATTGTAGATTTGTACACCTATCTCGGGGGGTTTGGCTTCACGATGGCCACCGCGTGGTTGTTTGCAGATTCTCTTAAGTGTTTTGTGGGCTCTTTGCGCCCCCACTTCTTCGACGCTTGCAAACCGGACTGGAGTAAGGTGCAATGCAAGGGTACCAATAACGAGTATATTTACGTTGAAGATTTCCACTGTATGAACGATGCGCACCGCGTTGAAGACGCCCGCCGCTCCTTCCCATCTGGCCACAGTACATACACCATGTGCGGCATGCTCTTCGGCGTCCTGTACCTCCAGGCCCGCTTCCGTTGGCATGAACAGCAAACGGCACCTAAGCGCCGGCTGCGCAGCCGACAGGGGGTTTTCGGTGCCTTCATGGAGAAGACTTTCTGGTTCTCTCAGGCTCTGGTCCCTATTCTGCAGGCTTTAATGCTCCTACTCGCCCTCTATGTGCCGGCAACGCGCGTGCTGGAACACTTCCATCACGTCCGGGATGTCTGCACGGGAATGTTGCTCGGCGGCATGGTGGCTATATTCGGTGCCTTCTTCATCATCGACTTGCGCCCCTAAATTGGGCGACAGCAGCAGGGACCAGGGACGGGATGCATCTTTGGTTTTCTGTTTCCTTCTTGTAATCAAGCAGGTCCTTGTTTCTGTTCCTTTTTTTTTTGGCCAGTTTTGTACTACCTAACGAGATGGCATCTCGTACTGCGTATGTTTCCTTGTAATGGTAATGTCTTTGTACACGCGCAGGGTGCAGTGGTTGGCTTGTTGCGCGCATTTAGCCTTCACTGCCCATTATGCCGCGGGGATAAACGGGGAGTGGGGCGCCTATCGGGTTATTTGCCTGTCCATCTTTAGATCGGTGCCCTTGTTTTTTTTAGAGGAGGGGAGCCCAACATCTTTTTTTTTTCTGTGCTGCGCCGCGCGGCATTGTCCCTCCCTTCCTCCCCGCCGATATTTATGTGTGGGATATAATATTTATGTATGCGTTCGGCGGAATGTGCGGACCAACGAACGCCCAGCAGGAGCTGCACGGGCCTGTGCCTGTCTGTACATCCCATGCACTCTCCTCAGTGCAGTGCGCAGTTAATTATTTTTTCAAGTGCTGGGTCCAGAGGCGGTCGCCGCACCCTCTCGGCAATCCCCTCGGCCATTTTTTTTGCCGCCACCGCCCGCTGCTTCCGCCGGGTGCAGTGAATAGCGGACACTTTTTTTTAAGTTGTCAAGATTTAGTTGTTTTAGGTCTCGCGTGTTTTTTAGTCGATGTAGTTATGGGTTGCCGGACCTTTAAGGGTTTTCGGAGATGGCATTGGGTTTAGGGTCATAACTAGTGTCGTCGAATTAGAAGTGTTGACAGCAGCAGGGTAAACTTGTGTGGGAACAGCTACTTGACAGTTGTCCATTTTATCCGTCTTTGGTTTATGGAACTCTGGGGATACAATTCGGAGATCCGGGGACGCGAAAGTGGACTGTTGTATGGAGTTGTCATTTACCTGTTACGAGACTGGTGTGTTTCTATATTTGGGTGGTGTAGGTATAGGATTGATGCGTGTTTCGTAGGCGAAGGTACGCACAAAAAGGGTTTTTACTTGTGCACTAATATAATTAATATGCACACATCTATGTAGGTAGTGTGCAGTGTGTATTCATTGTATCGATCGGTGTGGAAACAGACTCTGGCGAGCTGTTTGAGAGGGCGGCGCACTGTTCTGAGAAAGGGCACTATATACAGTCTTTATTTGAAAGGGAAAGCAAGTAATCTGATTTCCTTTCATGGTCTTAAGTCTAGGGTTTGGCAGAGTGTTGCAGCAGCAAAGAAGAGCCTTATCGATGCTGTAATAGGCAGAGCTGCGTTAGCTGTGTGGGGGACAGGGAACGGTGTGTTGGTTCAACCCAGAAGCGCAAGTTGAAAGCCGACAGCCAGAACATATTAAATAGACCTTGAAATATTGTTCTTTTTACCATCATCTTCAGTTTATTGCAGGGTAGAGAGGAGCAGCCCGACGTCTGCTAAGAGGAAGGTTCGTAAATAGCGTTTTGAAGCTGCCCTCGTCGGTTGGTTTGCTGAGGAGCGGCTGTAGGTTTGGGGCTTTCCGCCTCTTCCACCTCTCGTGCGTCTCCTTTCTCTGCATCTCCTCTAGACCAAACTAATAATAAGGGAACGAGGCAATCCATTTTTGCAGCAATTGGTTCCTCTTGCGTGCGGCGACGCCGCAACAAGCCGCAGCGCACCGGCTCAAGCGCGGCTTTTTTCTTCTCTTTCGGGTGTCAGGGGGCGCCCTGTGCAGTAGCGGTGTCGTGAAAATGGAGGTTTGTGAGTCTGTGTGTACGCGGGCCTCTGGAGATGTGGAAAGCGGGAATTCAAGGGGCCCTCCCGCCTCTCCAGGAGGAGGGCCCCCGTCTGCTGCTGCAGGTGCTGGAGCTCAATCTCGGGTGTACCCAGCGTACTTCTCTCGTCTATGGGTACACATGGTGAGCAGTGCTGCGATCTTGATTTGGGGCCTCGTCATGCTGATTCGTCTACCGGTTGAGAGGGGCGCCTTCTGCGGCGAGGATGACATAGCGCTTCCTTACATGCCCGCGTCAATTTCTGCTGCCGGTGCCTTTTGGATTAGCACGATGCTGCCGGCTTTCATCATTGTGGCAGTGGAGGTGCTTTTGTGGGCCGTGCGTGCGACTCAAGAAAAGGATAAGAGCGGGAGGGAACAACAGGCGGTGGTGGTGGTGCTCGACCGAAGAATTCCCGAGACTTGTGTGCACCTGTACACTTACTGCGGTTCGCTGGGCATGTCGGTGGCATCTGTCTTCCTCCTGACGAACTTGCTAAAGGCGGCGGTCGGGTCATTGAGGCCTCACTTCCTCGACGTATGCAGGCCCGACTGGAGTCGTGTGTCATGCAGAGACAGCAGCGGCCTGTACGATGTTTATATTCCAGACTTCTTCTGCACAGGAGACCCTCATCGGGTGGAAGAGGCTCGACGCTCATTCCCCTCAGGCCACAGCAGCTGCACTGCTTGCGGGATGGTGTTTGCGATTCTCTACCTGCAGTGCCGCCTGCTGTGGCAGCAGCAAACCACTGCACCGAAGAAACAGATGCGCCCAAGACAAAGCCGATGCGCTGCAGCTGTAGAACAACTCTACTGGATCACCCAGGCGGCCGTTCCCTTCATCCAGTTCGGCTTGCTGCTCCTTGCGGTGTACGTACCCGCCACACGAGTGGTCGAACACTTCCATCGCGTCAGAGACGTGCTAGCGGGAGTGGCTCTGGGCACTGTCGGCGCCCTCTTCGGCTTCTTCTTTGTCGCAAACCAGGCGCGCACAGACTACCGTGTACAATCGTGAAGGAACCGAAGAAGAAACGACGAAGCCCGAAGCAGCAACAACAGCAGTAGCTGGACAGCTGAAGGACTAGAGCCGAGAGCCTCTTTCTGTTGCAACGTGCAATACTCCCTGATTATGCCTCACCCTCCTGAAGTTCATCTTCTTGGTTGCCCGCGGCTGCAGTGTTTGTGTGATGGTTAGGCCGCATATTTATGTATGTTAAGGTCTCTTAGGCGATATCCTGCCTAAGCTTTATGATGCTCCTCAAGCAAGTATAGTGCTGCATAGTACCCACTTTCAGAGAGGGAGTGCGCATTGTTTAACCCGGTTTAAAACAGCCGCAACACGCCACAACACAACGCAGTACACCAGAACGCGGCACCCCCGAGGGGGAGTGCGCATTGTTTAACCCGGTTTAAAACAGCCGCAACACGCCACAACACAACGCAGCACACCAGAACGCGGCACCCCCGTGGCGCCATCGGAGGAAGGAGCAACACGCCTCTTTTTCCCGTTCCTCTAGTCAGAACATGCAGTTAAGTTTTACTCAGACCTGTCTGGGGGCGCCCACTATGTTGTGTCACCGTTGTGGAGGAGACTGTAGGAAGTCACGCAGGCGGTGAACAGTCATTGAAGCCGTCTGTGCCTATCACTTAAACTCGTATGGCTAAGGAAGTTAGCGAAGGAAACCTTCTTTGCATATCATTCAAACTCAGAAGGGTAGGAAAGTTAGTGAAGAAGTGAAAAAAAGGAATTGGAGGAGGAGGCAGGTTTATGTCGGTGTTGAGGCGGTGGCCTCTGGCAATGCGTAGGTGTCATCTGGAAGCAGCAGTAGGAAGCAGCAAGTTTGCGGTTTATGCTTTGCCGCTATGGGGGCGTTTTTGAACAAAGGCATACAGCTGATCGCTCACGGCAGCAGCAGGGAGGCTCCCGTCAATGCGCTGCAGTAGCCCCAGTTTTTCGTAGCGCTGGACCAGCGGCAGCGTTTGCTGATTGAAGACCTGCAGACGGCTGCGCAGAGTCTCTTCGTTGTCGTCTTTCCTCTGAATCAAATCCTCCCCAGTAATCTGAAGAAAGCGCACCAATTAATCAGAAAGCGTGCTGTTTAAAGAGCGACGACGGACGGCACTGCCTATCTAACTGATCTGCACTCAGCGGAGATTGTGTTTGTCCATCTCTGCAGCATTTTATGCCTCACGTCGTCTTTGCCTGCAACCTTCGGGGGGCGGAACACCGTGTGATAAACGCGGCCGCTGGAGGGGTGGATGCGGCGCCCGCAGACTCTCTCCACGAGAGTTTCTTCTGGGGTGTCGAAGAATACAACACCATCGAGTTTCTGTTTTTGAGAATCAAGCAGCTTGTCCAGCTGAATAGCAACGGGAAAGGGAAGAGAATGGCACAACTACCAGAAATATCATTCAGCCCTGACGATACATGGTTGAAAACCCTCTCTTCAGTACACCTGAAAAGGTTGCACTGATTCTTCACCTAGACATATATTCAACCTGTGTAAGAAACGGCAAGAGCTACATGTATATGCATTAAAATCCACTCATACTGCGTATTCTATATGATATATGCTGCATATTAGACACACCGGCTACCGCCAACTTACCGCCTTCGCTTGTTCCGGATTCCTTGGGTATCCATCCAAGATGAACCCCCGGGAACACTCTGGGCTTTTCATTCTTTCAGAAAGCAGCTGAAGCACCAAATCGTCAGGGACCAGCTGCCCAGCAGCCATTATTCCTTGCGCCTGGTGTTTACAAGATTGTCGCAGCAAAGGACAGGAGGAAAAACAACACAGCTTGACTCCCATTAGTTCGCTCTAAGGAACTCATATCCCGAAGTGTTTAAACGCCGCCGAAGAAAGTTGTGAAGCAGAAAGAAGGAGCACCCAAAGAACCAACGGAAGGCCAAGAAGCTGGAACGTAAGGACAAGAGCAGCAACACGACCCAGAGAAGGGAGATAATGGACAAGGAAGACAGGAAGAACAACAAGCACAAGGATAATAATGACGGGAAGACGAAAAAACCGTCTACCTTCTGGCCCAACTCCGTGCCTGCCGCCACTGCGTCCCTCAGCATATCGCCCGTAGATATGTGGCAGTAGCAGTGGGACTTCTGCAGATTGGCGCTCTGTGTGCCTTTACCCGACCCCGGGGCCCCCAAAAAAATATACCTGGAAAACAGATTGAAACGAACAACCTCCGCAAACACGGGACACTCAGCAATGCCTGCCTGAAGAGCCATACTTCTTGCGCAGCATGCACGACAGTATCAGCAGAACTATGGAAAAATATTGCACCTTGAGGGGCCCTTGTGGGCCGCTCCTCGCTGCAGCGGCACTGTATGCTGCCTCTGGTGCCTGGTGCTGGTGCTGCTGCTGTGACTGCAATATGCCACTAGCAGATCTTCCGCCTACCGGCCTAACCGTAATCCCTAAACCATAAGCTTTGAATCCTACCGGCCTTCGGGTTTGGAAAGGCAGCTGTATCTGCGCTTCAGTTCCTCCAGTAGATCAGTCGTTGGGACCTTATCTAACGAGATGCCGGTGCTCGCCATTTTGCTGCAGGCACAGCAGGATCAGGGGAGGTGTCGAAATTGTCTTGCTACTAGAAGAAAAGGTGCATAATTAGTCGGCTCATCAGAAATGGAGGAGTAAGGATGCAGCCGACAGGGAAGCGAGACGGAAGGACCGACCGCACGGAGAGTGGTGGCTTTAAGCAAAAGTTAATGAGGAAAATACCAACAACGCGCGAGGTGTATAATGAGTTGCTCTACTGCTGGTCATAACCATGGAAGAAGCTGTTCAACACAGCAGACTGCTGGCAAGATGTGGAAAGAACCATCGACTGCGCCTGTCGGTCTTGTATGTAGTGTGCGGGGAACAGAGACGGTTGTGCCTTACAAGGAGCTTCACAACAAGAGAAAAAGAACTAGAGAAATGGAAAAGAGTCGCCTTTAGTGTAAGATAGGAACAACAGCTGCAACCCTCGCCGCAGACAGAGATAGGGCCCCAAACCCGTCCTGCTCTGGGGCCCAGAGCTGCATGTGCCTAGGTTTCGTTGTGTTGCTCTTACTAAAAACCGGAATGAGTTAGTGCACACTACAGAACAATAGAACAGCCTGGTATGTTTTAAGCAATTTATAGGATATATCTGGCTACTCAAGATCCAAAGCGAACAATTGACTGCTGACGGGGGAGATCTACAGGCCCCCTACTCTATTATTGTACTACGGGGTACATAACGCGCTTCTTCTCGTTTTACCCGTGTTGTCTAGTGCCCTCCCTGCTACGTTCACTGTCCTCCGTCCGCTGCAATTTGTTCGTCGCCCCCGGACTTCTTACGACAGGAAACCGAACAGCAGCCGCGAAACAACGAGTGGTCTCTGAATCAAATACATGGCTCTGAGCCATAGGACTGGGTGTTAACTGCAGGCGACGCGACGCCGTCGCCCTCACGGGAGGAAACGGCAGGCGGGTACGTCCTAGAAAACAAATACATGCGTGTGAAGCTATAGTACTTCCGCAGCATGCCAGTTACCCATACATTCAGGGCCGTTTGCCCTGAAGCATAGCAAAACTTAGTAGCTGGGTGCAACATATGTCTGCCAAAGCAGCTAGGTGCAGCATGTGCACTCTGCTGCTGCCACCTCTATGTGCTGTGTGCTGCACTCTGAACACGGTTTAAGCAACAGCTGACAGGCAGGAAGGCCTTTGGCAGTTACTAGTTCCCAGCCCTGGCCTTTCTTCACGCTGCCGACTCCAACTCGATCCGTCTGTCATCGGTGGCCAAAGCGCGCAAGCTGCCATCCCATTTTCTGTACCCACCACCTGTGCAGCGGCAGCAACAGCGCTGCTGCAGCAATCTGAATCCGTCGCAGCATCAACAGCTGCAAGCACGTATGCCGTGTTGCCGCTGGCCCAGCAACGAATGCTCGCGGTGCGGTGTCTAATGCAGCAGCTGCTACAGCTGCAGGTGTTACTTGCAGCAGCCCCCTACTGCTGCAAGTATCCTGACGAGAGTGGTGGTGCAACAAAATGCTACAAGAAAGAGAGACAGCCGCGTGAAGTGGGGCTGTGCAGCAACCGCCGTCCTTGCTGCTGCCGCAAAAATGAGCTGCAGCTGCCTTGGCCTCGGCCCATCAGAGCTGCCAGCCTGCGGAACTGGGGAAATGCGATTTGCTGCTGCGCAAAAGAAACCTTTTATGCTACCGTTAATGTTGCTGTTACAATTCCTTGAGAGCTGCTCCGTTAGAGACACCACCAACACAAGAGGAAGTGGGAGATACAGCAACATCCCGCATATCCAACACAACACACTCCAACTAGCGGGGCCGTATGGGAAGCCGAGGGCTTCAAACAAACGGTGAGGAGACGCCTCCTCTCGCAGCATCGTGTTGACCCCTGCACCGATACCAAGGCAAACTGCAAACAAATCAACACGCTGCTTCAATCTGCTGGCGTTGCTCTTGCTGCTGCTGCTGCTGGATGAAGCCTGCAAGTCCGCTCCAGGCGGGGGGAGCCGTGCGGGGTCACCCGGCCCAACCACTTGACAGCCCTCCCGGTTGTTCTTTGGGTCTGTGCAGCTCCTGATGCTAGAGGCAGCACCAGCTGTCTCCATCCCCTGCACAATGCGCATGCGCTGTGCTTGCCGCGCTAGCAACCGTTCCTGCCGTGCCGCTGCGCGCTGTCGCAGGAGCGCAGCCTGCTGCTCCTGGTACTCCTGCTGCTCCTGAGGCAGCTGCTGTTTCTGCTGCTGCGGGCCATCGTGTTGAGACTCTCCAGCAGCTGCTGCTGCTTCTTGTGTTTCCATAGCTGAAATTCCGCTACTCCCGCAGTCGTCTGTCCCGCCTGGATAAGAGAGGAGACCAGTACAAAGCCGCACGCAGCAGCAGCGGCAGAAACAGTAGCGACAACAGCAACGACGACTCTCCTCTCTCCTACAGACATGCCCTACAAGGCACTCTCACAATTTAATTCTCCAATGCAGCATTAACTTCACGGTAAATGAATAAGTCTGCCGATCTTCCGCCCGTGCATGCTGAGGATCGCAGCAGCAGCAACAGCAGCAGCAGCAACAGCAGAAGTGGCTGCTGCGGCGGTTGCAGCTGGTCCTCTGGTATCATCGGCCCGATGGGTTGCTGTGCCTCTTTCTGTCGTCTGTATTTGTTGATCTTCATGACGTCCTCGTAAACAAACAGCAGCAGCTGCTGCTGGACGACCTCTGCTGCTGTCCCATTAGCAGCGGAGGGTGTGGCAGCAGCAGCAGCAAGTCAATGGTTTGGCTGCGTGTTCGCAGCTTGTGTCCACCTCAGTTGTATGTTTTGTTTTTTACTGTCATATTATCTATCTGTGTGGTAGGACGCGGGGTTCGTGCCCTTCTGCTGCAGCTGGCGCTGATGCACCAGGTAATACAACAGCTGCAACACCCACTGCAGCAGTACCAATGATTTGTGCGCATGCCGGTAGATGGATTAATTTTTTCTGTTGTTCTCATCCATACAGGGTCATCACTGCGAGCAGGTGTTGCAGCAAGAGCAACGGCGGCAGCAGAAACACCAGCGGCGTCAACTGCAACAGCTGTAGCCGCGGTAAAAACTCACACGTGCAGCGTCTAAGAAGCCCTACACGGGGGAGAAAGTACTTCTGCAGTCTAGGCCATAGAGGGTCGGGCTTAGAAGGGAACGGAAGCAAAAGCAGCAGCAGCAGCAGCAGTTCTTGCTGCAGCATCGCTGGACGCAGCTGCATCACCGGAACGAGATAGAGCAGCAGGTGCAGCACCTTCAGCAGCAGGAGGAGCAGTGGAAAGATCAACAGCAGTACAAGGGCCAAATGGGGGCGGCTTTGAGTCCTGGGAAGCACCCCTTGATAGATTCTTCCCTCGTTTTTCCGGCTCCTCCGTCGTCTTACAGCTGCAGTAGTGACGGTCTGCTGCTGCTGCGCTCTCGCTTTGCTGCTGCTGCTGCGGGAACTCCTGCTGCAGTGCCGGCCTTCCTTGTCGTTCCTTCTCCACAGTCTCACCTCAAGCATGCTGCTGCGCTGCGAACAGCAAGACTTGCTGCTGCTGCTGCTTCTGCGGCGGCAGCAGCGGCTGCTGCTGCTAGTGGCCTCCCTCCCCTGCAGCAGCATCGCCGCCGGAGCAACGTTGAAGCAGCTTGCACAGAAACAGCAGTTGCAGCACAAAGAGCAGCAGCGAGTGATGAGGAGAACGAGCGGACGCAGCAGCTGCTGAAGCAGCTGGATCAGAAGAGGAAAGAGCTACAGCAGCACATGCTACTGCTGCAGCAGCTGCACCGCCAGCAGAAGCAGCAACGGGTGTTGCGCCGGCGGCAGCCTCGCAAAGCAGCGCTTCCCCATGAAATGGGTTCAGCTGCACCTGCAGCAGCAAAGTGTGTAGAAGGATGTCCGGCGGAAACATCAGCAGTACCAGCAGGAGCTGATGTGCCTGATGCCTTCGAGGTAGCAGCCGACTCCACGAGCTCCGATACAGCCGTAGCCCCAGACGATGGCCCCCCAGGAGAGGCAGCAAGTGCAGGAGATGCAACAATGCCAGGCGCAGCACCAGCAACAGCAGCTGGCAGCTATTGGGACACGGAGGCCACAGGAGGTCTAAGCCGAAGCGATTATTGCATTATCTACTTCCACGGAAATGCATGCGATGCGAATATGGTCAGGGGTTGGCTTCAAGTGGTTGCAGATGAGGTGCGTTTCTGTTGCTGCTGCTGCTGCTGACGGTGCCGCCAGCGGTGCTGCTGCTCTGGTTTCGGATGTTGACCCTGTTGCTGCAATTGATATTGATGCTGCTGCTACTTCCCCTGCTACTGTTGCTGCTTCTTCTGTTGCTGCTTATTCTTGCTTCTGTTGCTGCTGCTGTTCCATTCGCGCGTGCTGAACCAGATGCGGCTTGAGGTGTATT
Organism: Eimeria sp. OTU-X; assembly: GCA_904066255.1. Classification (NCBI taxonomy): domain Eukaryota; phylum Apicomplexa; class Conoidasida; order Eucoccidiorida; family Eimeriidae; genus Eimeria; species Eimeria sp. OTU-X. The sequence continues at coordinate 19,950 of CAJFCX010000273.1, forward strand.
TCTGCTGTTTGAGCTCTAGCTGATGGTCTGTCTCCATTTGCTGTGCTTGCTGCTGTTGTTCAGTCTCTGTCTGCTGTGCTTGCTGCTATTGTTCAATCTCCATCTGCTTTGCTTGCTGTTGTTGTCTGCTTGTTGCTTTGAGAGCCTGCGTACACTCTCGTCTTGTATTTGCCAGTTTTTGTTGTTCTTTCCGCTAGTTGGGTCTTCCTATCCTGGTATTTGAGTACCCCGGCTACGGCCTCCTCTCCGGCCTCCCTTCCTCTTCTGTTGGTGTTGACCGTTGCGCCAAAGTCGCCCTCGAGTTTCTCGTAGAACAACTTCACTTTCCTCCAGAAAAAATCATCCTCTGTGGCAGGTAGTGCAACAAACCTTAGTGCAACAGGCCCGAACCAGTAAATAAACGCCAATCATTGAACTCTAATACATTAATACTAATGAGTAAACCTTAATCATTGATCCCTTACCAGTGGGCCCTAATCAATAAACCCTTATTGGCAAGTCCTAACTCATAAATCCGCCTAGAACAACTCCAGTTCCCTGCTTGGTGACAACCAATACGACTAACCCTAGCCAATAAACCCAAGCAAGCAGACCCTAGTCAATAATCCGTAACTAAAAGATCCATTTGATAAACTCTAACGCTAGTAAACCCTAATCAAAAAGCCCCCACAGTTGCTAAAACACCCGTGGCAGCGCACGCCGCATGCAGAGCAGCTCAAAGGAGATAACTGCATGCGTTGCCATTAACTTTCTGGCTTGCGCTGTTGTGGGGTTTAGGGTCTAGGGCCTGGGGTTCTTTGTGTGTTGGCAGGTCTATAGGCACGGGCCCTGCAGCTTATTTGGCCTCCCGTTTGGCTAAATGTAATTTGCAGTTGGGGGGGCTCGTCCTCATCTCGCCCTTCGCTTCATTGGCGGTAAGCGACTGCAGGCACACTCGCTGGCATGAGACGACCCCAGCTGTTCACACAAGACCTTCCTAGCTAGTCGTAGGAAGCGTCCCCAGAGAGCCATAGGAAGCGGTCCTAAGCTGTAGAAGACAATGCCAGCTGGCCGTGCATACGGATGTTGCACAAGAAGAGTCCTGAGTCGTCCGTCGATGTATTTGCTCACCCCAACGCTGCAGGCTTTGGCGGCGGATATGGCGGAGTTGCCGGAATCTTTGGCCCGCCTGGTGGTGACCCATCACTGGGACACAGAAGCCGCGCTTCAGCAGTGTCAGGGACTGCCCCTCTGCATCATTCATGGCCAGCAAGTCCGTTGGCTGGTGCTGCTGTCCTCTTATTTGGGTCCCTGGGCCGTCCAGCTGCTTTGGGATGAAAGACCTGTGGTTGCTGCGTCGATTGCAACTTATGCTACTGATCAATTTGCTGATGCCGCTGTAGTGATATGTGCCTACTGCCCATGATGCTGCTGCAGTTCCCTTTGGTATGCCTCGGTTGCGCTTTCACGTAGGGCTCCCCATTGGAGCGCCCGCCGCCGCGGCTGCTGTCACTGCGGCTGTTGCTGCTTCTGCTTATGCTACAGGATGAGATTATTCCGGTGTCCCACTCGCGGCGTTTGCTGTCGTGTATCCCGAACTCAGCTGCTCTGCGCGTATCCCACCTCCCGCCCCATGCCAACCATTCAGTAGGCCTCGATCCCGCAGGTATGCTGGCGCTCCTGCTGCAGCAGTTGGCGCCGCTGTTGCCGGCGCTGTTTCAGCTGTTGGCATCTGTAGCCATTGCTACTGCTGCTGTCACTTGTGGCTGCTGCTATTGCTGCTGCTGGCATTTGTTGCTGCCGCTGCCTCGACTCACTTATGGCCACAACGCTTGAAGCCGAAACTGACTTGCTGCAGTTGTGCTGCCGCTGGTGTTGTTGCTGTTGCCGTCGCTGCTGCTTTTGATGCAGCAATGAAGGAGGAGGTGCTGCAGCCGCTTTTGCTGTTTCTTCGGAAGGTGCGATGTGCCGCTCGCCTGAAGCGGCAGCAGCAGCTGCACCACAAGAAGCACCTTGAGGCCCAGGCAAGGAGAGCAGCAGCAGCTAATGCCGCAGCAACAGCAGTTGCTGCTGCTGCAGCGGACTCACTTGTGGGACACCTGCAGCCACAGGTTTCCCGTTTGCTTCGTGAAAGGACAAGCTGCGTTTGCAGGTGGCAGTCGCAGCAGCAGGAGCTGCTGCTGCTGCAACAGCAAGGGCGGCCCCAGCAATCTGAAAAGGCAGCAGCAACAGGTAGCGTTTCAACCAGGCATTGTATAAGAGCTCCGGTCGCAGCACAAACCAGCGGCAACAGCAGCACCATCAAGCGTCACCACTCTGTTGAACCGCGGCTCATGAGGCCTCTTGTAATGCAGCATGCTGCTTCCTCAATTCAGCAGCAGCAGCCACTGCTTCACCATCGCTCCTTACGACTTTTCCGCTCCAGCAGGTTAGAAGCCAGTAGCAGCAGCACGGATGATGATCCTTCTGCAGAGAAGGCGCAGGAGCTAAAAGGGGGGAGCGGCGCTGGCAGTAGCCTTTCAAGGGCATCGCCCCGTGCTGCAGCAGTAGCAGCAGCAGCAGCTGGTGCTGCTGCAGGAGCAGCAGCATCAGACGCCTCTGACTCTGCAGCAACCGTGGCACCAGTAGCAGAACGCAACGCGGCGAAGGTGCGGCTCCCCCAGGCCTTCTTTGGCGACTCGGATGGTGAGACATCTCCAGCTGCGGGTGGTGCTGGGGTTGCAGCAACGAGCGTTGACTGTCTCAGGGCCAACAGCTCAGATTCAGGAGGAGTGACCGCAGTGTCTACAGTGGCATCGGATGCAGCAGCTGCAGCTGCAGCAGAACGTATCAATGCAGCACGAGCTTTTCTCGCAACGGAAGCGAAGATCCACAGGCGACTGCTGCTAGCCTGCAGGCACATTCAGCAGCAGCAACGCCAGTCTATTGCCAGAGCAAACGTATTGGCTAAGTCAGATCCAACGGCAGCAGCAGCAGCCCCAGCTACTGGTTCGGCTGCTCCTCCCACAGCGTCTGAACTAACGAGGCGTCTGGGGAACGTCAGCGAGCCAGCATGTGCAGCAGCAGTAGTAGAAGGTCCTGCTGCTGTTGTTACTGCTTTGGGGGCTTCGCAATCAGCAGGGCCGCCTGGAATCGCCGGCCCAGGTACTGCTCCAGCAGCAACGGTAGCAGGAAGGGGAATACGCGCTTCTCACCGTCCATTTGTGTCTGCATATGTTAAAAGCAGCAGCGACAGAATGCCAACAGCAGCAGCAGGTGCAGCCGCTGCCAAGAAGTTCCTCTCGAGACAGAGGTTGTGTCACTCTGCTGCATTTGAAGGCAGCAGGCGAACCTCACCCACTCAAAAGCAGCAGGAGCGACAGGAACTGCGCCCGCAGCGCCGTCTTCTACACTCTCGCAGAACCATTGGCTCCTCAACAACGCGGGCTACCTCGCTGGCACCAGGCAGTCGGTTCTGGGCTCGCTGCGCGCAGCAGGAGCATTAGCATTAGAAGTACCTGCAGCATCAGGAACGCATGCTGCTGCTGCGTGTGGTGCAGAATGTGAAACTCTCTGGCAACCAGGAAGTCCTCCAAGCGCTCAGCTACTTTGTCTGCAAGTGCAGCATTGGTAACCCTAACCCTAACAGCAACACTACCTCACGTTGTTCCGGCAGCTGCTCACGGCTGCCTCCCCGTGCTTCCCTTAAAGACTGCACGGTGGAGCAGGCAGCAGCAACAGTTGCTGCATGAGCAGCGGCAGCACGAGTAGCAGTTGCTGCAGGAAGCTCTCTCGAAACAGCCCTTCTTCACGACATGTTGGTTCATTAGGCCCACGGGTTCTCATCGCACTTTTGCTGTTGCCGGAGCTGCAGGCGAATTGGTTCAGCAGCACCAAGTCGTTGTGGGCATGTGTAGGTCCTGCTTCTATTTGTGCTGCTGATACTTTCAGCTGTGCTGCCTCCGCTGCTGCGCCTACAAGCTCAGCGCGGCAGCGCTTAGCTAGCTGTCACCGGCGTAAAACCCTGCCGCGCCGCAGCAGCAGCAAGCGCACACGGCTGGGGAGAGCTGGATATGCATGCAATTCGACACTTTGGCCAGTGCAAAGAACGAGCCAAAAGCAGCAGCAATGGCTTGGCCTCTGCAAAGGGGGAGCAAACAATCCGACACTTCAACTCAACTGCATCAGCCGGGTTGTTGGGCGAACAGCCCGGAGGAGGAGAACCCGATGCTTCTCTATGGAGATCAAGGGAAGCTTTGGTCTTGCGGGAAAGTTTGTCTGCAGCAGCAGCATCTAGCCTAGAGCTGGTGCGGCTGCAGCTACGGTTGCTTTTTAGGCAACGCATCGTGTGGACTTGTGCTGGTGAGTTAACCTTGCAGATGGCAGGCGTCTCCAGCGCATTGAAAGAACTCTAGAAAGGCAGCAGCTGCAGCGTCAGCTGCTGTTGCTGCTCCCGGTACAGCACCAGTAGTGGAGGTGGGACACATACAGTCTGCCGATCACACGGGTAGCAGCACCAGAAGGTGCAGGGCTCAACTGTAGGACGGAAGCATCCTTAGTGTAGGCGGAAGCATGCCTGTAGGCCTTATGAAGTATTATACAGCAGCCCAGATGACGGTGCAGTGCATATGAACTTGGGTTACCCAGACATGTGGACGGAATATGTGGGTTTACGGGGTAGCCGTCCCAGTACCCCGCAGTTCAAGGACAATACATGTCTGGTGTAGTACCAGCGTGGCTTCTGCTGCAGCACTAGCAACTTCCTCCTGCTCAAGCCTTCCGCCTTCTTCCGTGGGCAGAGCCGAGTCTATAGGGTCACCTGCCACCAGGTTCGGGCCATCTTACTTCCTGGCAATATTAAATGAGGTCTAAGTAGCTAAGATTTTACACAAATATTTAACATTTTCCAAAACATTATTTGACGGGCTACTGTATGGGCCCTATGGCCTCTCGGTGCCTATATTGTCGCGAAGTACGCGTGCAGCTGTACCTAAACCTTAAACCATTGACCAACAACCAAACAATGTATGGGCCTAAATACCTTGGAAACAAACTGTTAAATCTGAACCCTCAACTTTAGCAAGGAAATTCGTTGTCTAGCCC
>CAJFCX010000274.1:0-10000 GCA_904066255.1 Eimeria sp. OTU-X
GTCGTTGATAAGAGGAAGCAGCAAATAAATATAACTAAATAAATAAATAAATAATAAAATGAATGCAAATAAATAAACTACATAAATAAATAAAAAATTAGTTTAATTTATACAATTGTCTGCCTTAACAGCAAGCCGTGACAAAAAAAAAATGTACCACCGCAACTTCATTCACATTTGCTGCTGCTGCTGCTGCAGCAGCAGCAGCAGCAACAGCAGCGCAAGGCAAAGCTATTGCCTTTAGACCCTCAATGGGTGTTTTAGACTTTGTTTGGATTTTTTGTTCTTTTAAACGAATATATCGATGGAAGAAAAAACTCGTTGGGGTGTATAGGCAGCTCCGGGTGTATATGCAGCTCTGGGTGTATAGACAGCTCCGGATATATAGGCAGCTACGTTTCTTCATCTGCATAGCTGAGGTGTATAGGCAGCTCCGTTTCTTCTTAGCTGGGGTCCATAGGCAACTCGGGGTGTATATGCAGCTCGGGGTGTATATGTAGCTCTGCTTCTTCTTCTGCTACATCTTGTTCGCTGTAAATCATAGATTCTGTTTGTTCTCCATCAACATCTGCTGCAGCATCATCATCTTCCTCCTCTGCAGCGGCAGCAGCAGCAACACTACCCCCTGCTTCTGCTGCTGCAGCAGCAGCAGCATCGCCTGCGGCGGCAGCAGCAGCAGAAGTTTGCCCTGCAGCAAACCGCCACACTTGCCTACACATTGGGCAATTTCCTTCTTCGTCGTTACGAAGTCCTTCACGATTTAGCCAAGCACCTAAATCATAAACACCAACATCTAAACCCTAAACCCTAAACCCTAGATGCTAAACCCTAAACCCTAAACCCTAGATGCTAAACCCTAAACCCTTATCCCCATATCTTAGGGGATTTGGAGTTGTGACGCACACTAGTGTTAAGGGTTTGTCCATACATAATATGCGCTAGGGTTTAGGGTCTTACATGTAAGCGCACTAGGGTCTAGGGTTTAGGGTTTTGGGGTGTATATGCATGCATGCATGCATGCGTGCATGCATGCATACATACCTATACAATGTAGATGGAAGATATGGCCGCATGCACCAAAAGCTGGCGGGCAATTTTCTCCAGGATTTTCGCAATTAGGACAAGAAATTTCGAAGCAATTTTCACAAATGACGCAATTTAAATCAAAAGGAATATCTTTCCATCTATTTACACCAACTGTATGGACACCTAATACCTCTACCTTCACCATACCACCACCCTTACGTGATGAAGGTATATGGGCAATAGGGGGCGACATGGACCTCTCCTTACAGAATTTTTGAAAGATTTCTATTGCATTATACTTATTTCAATTAATTAAAAGGAAAAAAAGATAAAAACAAAAATAAATACCCGTGTAATATATCCAAGAACAGCTAGGCGTACTGGGCGAAACCCGGGTACGGTGCACGTTGAATGAATGGTTAAAAAGGAGGGGGAAATATTAAATTAGAAATATTCGAATGATAATACAAAAACTAATCAAAAATGACACAAAAAGTGAATAAAATTCAGGAAAAATAACACAAAGATCACCGCAAAAAAAAGGAAAAAAGACAACCCCCCTGCATGCATGCAGCCAAACCAGAGCACCGCCACTAACACACAACGAGCATCTAATCCCCCTCTATTATTAATTTTTTGTTAATAAAATAAAATAAGAATAAAAATAAAATTAAATTAAAATAAAAATAAAATAAGTATAAAATAAAATACACAATAAGAATAAATAATTAAACCTCCATATCCAGTTATAAACAAATCCTTACAAAAGACATAGCAGGGAGAGCTTACTACAACCCTAAACCCTAAACCCTAAACCCTAAGTTCTAAACCCTAAACCCTAAACCCTAGACATTAAACCCTAAATGCTAACCCCAGCTTGGGGAAGTTCAAAGCGGAAAAGATAAACGGAAAACGGTAATCGGTGTTGCAGCAGCAGCAGCTGCTGCTCTAACTCTAGCTGCATCATGCGCAGCAGCAGCAGCAGCAGCCGTTGCTGCTGCTGCTGCTCAGTACCAGGGTAGCCACCCTACGTACATCTTTGCGAGGTTATCTACTGAAGAAGCAGAGCGAATAAGAGCAGCAACCTGTGCATACACCCCAAGCGTGCCGCTGCTGCTTTGTGCAGCAGCAGCAGCAGCAACAGCAGCAGCACCTGTTCCGCCCGATATGTTGGGCTCTTCCTCTTCGGACTCAACAAAAGAGTCTTCGCTGCTGCTGCTGTCGTCATTTCTCTGCAGCTGCTTCTGCTGCTTCTGCTGCTGCTGCTGCGGCTGTACAGACTCTTCAAAGGCACCAGGAGGCAGCACCGATATACAGCCCTGCAGTTTCTTTTGTATTGTCACGATGCATGCATAGGCCTTGCGCTCCCCTGTCTTTGTTGCTGCTGCTTCGTTCTGTTGCTGCTGTTGCTGTTGCTGCTGCTGATGACGCGACAATGATGTACGCCATTCAATCAAAGGGTCCTGAAGGAAGCTCTGCAGCAGCAGCAGCAACACCAGCAACAACAACAGCAACATGAACATCCCCAGCTGCTGCTGCTGCTGCAGCATCAATAGTAACAGCAGCACCAGTTGCTGCAGGCACCGCACACCCCCAACTCAGACGACCGTAGTAGACCAGCAGCAGGAAGAGGGCACATTGTCCACACAAACAGCAGCAACAGCAGCATGAGCAGCAGCAGCAGCAGACCATGAAGAGGCTAAGAAGAAGGCTTTGATTATTCCTCAGCAAACGCAGGACAGCAGCAGCTGCTGCAGTAAAATCTCCTGCTGTCTTCGTAACTCCAAGAGCAGCAGCAATGTTTTGGGTTAAGCGGAATGGCACTATCTGCAGCAGCAGCAGCAGCAGCAGCCACAGCAGGAGCAGCATCAACAACAGCAGCAGAATCAGTAACAGCATCAACAAAAGCATCAACAGCAGCACCAGCATGACCACCAGCAGCTTCATCATCATCAGCAGCAACAATACCATCAGCAGCAACAACAGCACCAGCAGCAGTAACAGCAACAGCAGCAGCAGCAGCAGACTTCAGGGAATGGTAGTGAGTGCCCTTTATCGAATAGACAATCGAAGTCAACATGCAGCGCAGCACCAGAAGAAAAATCCAATAATATATTCTCGCAGTGTCTGAGCACAACACACCCCACAACTCCTGCTGCTGCTACTGCTGCTGCTGTTAATTCTGCTGCTGCTCCTGCTGGTAGTAATGATCTAGCTGCTGCTCCTCTGGATAGAGTGCGTTTAATACAGCTACGGCGAGCAGCACCAGCGACAACAACAGCTGCAACAAGAGCAGTATCACCATCAGCAGCGCCTGCAGCAGCACGAGCAACAGCAGCAATAGCAGCAGCAGCAGCAGCACCTGTCCCCGAGTCCAATGATATAACCAAATGCTGCCCAAGCAGCAAAACTTTGCGTAAAATTTCTTCTTGCAGAAAGCCAACGAGAAGGCTCCTCCCCAAACCAATCCAGATACACCCTGCAGCAGCAGCAGCAGCAGCAGCAGCAGAAACAGCAGCAGCAGCAGCAGCAGCAATAGTAATTCCATGTTCACAATTGAATCCAGCAATAGACGAGAAAAAACAGCAGCAACAGCAGCAGCAACAGCAGCAGAATAGCTAGCAAAAGCAGCATCTGCATAATAATACTGAAAAACTTCTCTAATACTACTCCCCCTAGCTGCTGCTGCTGCTGCTACTGTTGCTGCTGCTGCTGCTGCTGCTGCTGTACTTGTGTAGTATAGGAGGAAATCGCGGGAGAATAAAGTCGAGCAGCAAACTTCGGCATTCATCAAATCGCCGCTGCTGCTGCGCTGCTTGAAATCGGCGGCAGCACTGCATGCATGCAACAAATAAATAAAATAAATAAATAAATAAAATAAATAAATAAATAAATAAAATAATTAATTAATTAATTTACTTGTTTATTAATATATCTGTAGTGGACAGCAGCGTGAGCGGCAGAAGACCAACAGCATCAGCAGCAGCAAAACAAGAGCACCAACCCAACAGCAAGAGCAGAACAAGAACAGCAGCAGCAGACCAAGTACATCAACACCAACTGCAGCAACACCAGAGCAACAACAGCATCAGCCGCAACAGCAGCAGCAGCAGCAACTGCAGCAGCACCTGTTCATTGATTTGCCTGAAGTTAGGTAAGCAGCAAGTATATTTTGCTGCTAAACAACTGCGGAGAGTTTTTGCTCCTTCTATCCATTCGATGAATGCTGTTACCTCAGATAGTACTGTTATTTGAAATATCTCCAACTGCAGCAGCAGCAGCAGCAGCAGCAGCAGTAGCAAGAGCAGCGGCAGCAGCAACAACAGAGAGAGCAGCAACAGATGTAACACAAAAAATAAACTTCAAATCCATCAGCAATAGCAGCAGCAAAGAAAAGCAACATCAGCAGAAAAAGAACAGCAGCAGCAGCAACAGCAGAAGAAGAACGGCAACAACAACAGCAGCAGCAGCAGCAATGCTATAGGGATACCTGAAAAGGACATAGATTTTGTGTCAACAGACGATTTGTTGCTGCTGCTGCCTCCATAGTACGAACATCTTTTCTTATATCTCCTGCCCTCTCGTTCTTTAATAAGAAAGAATAACTTAATCCATTAGATGCTAGCAGCAACAAACGTTTAGGCTTCTGCTTACTTTGCAGCACCTATGCATATGAGCAAACAGCAGCAGCAGCAGTAGGGGTTGCAGCAGCAGCAGCGAAAGGAGCGGAAGCAGCAGCAACAGCAATAGATATAACAACGCCACAAAAGAAGCTGTCTAACCTCTAGAAGAATCAGCAGCAGCAACAGCAGCAGCAGCAGCAGTAGCGAACCTGCATGGTGTCTGCAACACCAACAATAGTAACAAGAGGGGACTCCCATTTGAGTAACTCCTTAGTAGGGACAGCAGCAGCAGCAGCAGGATTGCTGTTGTTGAAGAGCCTGAAGCAGCAGCAGCAGCAACAGCAGCAGCAGCAACAGCAACAGTAAAGCAACAACAGAAGAAACTTCAACGACAACAACAGCAGTAGTAATGTACCACCACCACGAGCAACACCACCAGCAACAGCAGCAGCAGCAGCAGCAACAGAAGCAGCAGAAGCAGCAGCAGCAGCAGCAGCATACTGTGCTATAGCCGGGAATGCTTGAGGAATATGAAGAGAAGAGGCGGAGGTGTTTTCAAATAAAGCTGCAGAATGTAATTCTCTTGCCATCTTCTCGCATCTGCATGCATTAAATAAATAAATAAATAAATAAACAAACAAATAAATAAATAAATAAATAAATAAATAAATAAATAAATAAATTCATTAATTAATTATAAAAAAAGAAAGAATTGAAGGACAACAAATAGCAGAGAGAGATACCATTGACAAACAGACAAACCCTAAACCCTAAACCCTAACAAACCCTAGTAAACCCTAATACACCATAAACCCTAAACCCTAACGCAACATAATAAACCCTAATAAACTATAAACACTCACAAAGGCAGCAACTGCCTCAGATCCGGTGCCGTCGGATCGGAAGCAGCCGTCCGCTGCAGGTGCAAGGCCTGCAGCAGCAACAGCAGCAGCAGTAGCAGCAACAGCAGCACTGTGGAGATTGGCAGCAACAACAGCCAGAGGCCTGGTGCAGGTAATACAGATATAAGCAGCAGGATAACCGCAACAAACAGGAGCAGCAGCACGACCACAACAAGCAACAGCATCCCAACCACCCCAACCAGTACCATCAGCAGCAGCAGCAACAGCAGCAGCAGCAACAACAGCAGCAGACATACAGCTTGTACAATTTGTGTATATTTATTATTATATAGATCTGCTGTTCCTTCACTAACAGCATTAGAAAACCCTAAAACTGCCCATAAAACTTTTTGGGGTTTTGCTGCTAGCAGCTGAGACAGCAGCAAGCAGCAGCAGCTATCCCCTAAGAAAGGATGTAAGACACGTGAGCTTAGTAAACCTAATACAGACCACCTGCAGCAGCAACAGCAGCAGCAGCAACAGCAACAGCAGCAGCAGCAACAACAGTACGAGGAGGGGAGTTAAAGATAGCATATGCGCACAAACAGCAGCAGAGAGAAATGCAGCAACAGCGTTTAACACCGCTAACGGTAGCAGCAGCAAGCAGCAGCAAGCAGCAGCAGCAGCAGCAAATGCAGCAAGTGTTGCACTCCCAACTGCAGCAACAACAACAGCAGCAGCAGCAGCAGCAGCTTGCCATCTTGAGAGAGGGACTTTATGTAATTCTTGAGCAAAGACAGCTTGCAATAGCTCAGCAAAACGCTGCGCATACACACCAACACACACCCCACATCCTGCTGCTGCTGCTGCTGTTTGCTGCTGCAGCACATGGGGGTGGTGCTGCTGCAGTGTGGATATTGCTGCTGCAGCAGCAGCTGCAGCAGCAGAAGCCTTAGCTGCTGGTGCATGCAGTGTCACTGCATCCGCAACAGCACCTGCTGCAGCGACACCCTTCCGGTGATCCCTTCAACCCAAGCACCAGCAGCACTAGCAGCAGCAGCAGCAGCAACTGCAGCAGCAGCGGCAGCAGCAGGTGTTGCTGCCTCACCGCAGCAATAGAAGCATCGACTTGAAGCCTCGGCCCCACAAAGGTGTTTGGCGTTGTAAAAGAAAAAGCAACAGCAAGCATGCGATGTAGACTTGTGTGCTGCTGCAGCAGCAGCTGCTGCTGTTGCTGCTGCTGCTGCAGCTGGTTGTGCCACTGCAGATGTTGCTGCTCAAGTCTGTAGTCTGCTGCTGCTGCTATCCCTCCCTCCTCAAACCCCTTTTCCTGATCCTGCAGCAGCACCTGCTGCTGCTGAAGGTAGAGGGAGACATTCTGCTGCTGCTGCAGCACTAGAAGATGCAGCCGCACCGACTCGCAAACCAGGAAAGACAGCGTCAGCTCTGCAGCAGCATAAGCAGCAGCAGCAGCAGCAACAGCAGCAGCAGCACTACTCCATATAATATCTTCCTTGCGAAGTAGCTTAAACACAAGTACCATCAATCGATGCTGGACACAACAGCAACAGCAGCAGCAGCAGAAGCAGAAGCTGATTGGTAAGGGTCACATACCTTCCTTGTCCTTAGTTGTGGGCCGGCTATTCCCGTATGGTTGCTGCTGCTGCTGCTGCAGCTGCAGCTTGCTTGTCTTGCGCCTCCCTGAGTGCGAGGGAAGCGGATACGCGAAGAAGGGATCGCTGCCGCTGCTGCTGCTGCTGTTGCTACTGCTGCTACGCTGCTGCTGCTGCGGCACCAGCAGCAGGGCATCGCGCTGCAGCCTTTCTTCTATAAGGGAGTCAATAAAGGACGCAAAACAGAAAAATAAATCCTGCTGCACACTGTCGTGCTGCTGCAGCAGCAGCTGCTGCTGGTTCTGCTGCTGCTGAAGTTGCCTCTGTTCACGCTCAAGCTGCAGCACACAGCAACCCCACAGCAGCAACAGCAGCAACTGCAGCAGCAGCAGCAGCAAGATCAGCGCTGCATGTGCAAACGAGACAGACACAAAGCCATGACTGCTGAAGCAGCAAAGGCAACAGGCGGCCGTAGAGGTGCTGCTGCTGGTGCTGCTGCTGGTGCTGCTGCTGCTGCTGTATCTCACAAGTTCGAACTGCTGCAGCACCTGCTGCGGCGGCAGCAGCAGCTGCTGCGCCTTCAAGTGCAGCAGCGTCACTCTAGCAGCAAAAGAGACATTAGATATTGACTCCAACAGGGAGAGACACTTTCTCTGCTTGCCCTGCAGCAGCAACAGCAGCAGCAGCAAGTTCAAGATAGAGCAGCAATGAGGCAACAACAGCAACAAAGGTCTACTGATAAAGAAGAGCAGCAGCACTAACAGCACCGAGAGGCACACTGAGAGCAACAACAACAGCAGCAGCTGCTGCTGTTGCTGCTGCTGTTGCTGTTGCTGCTGCTGCTGCTGCTGTTCCTGTTGCCGCTGCAGTCTTGCCTTTTTAAGAAGTTGCTTTGCATGGGCCATCCGCATGTCCACGCCGAGCTTATTTAGCAGTTGCTGCTGCCACTCCATTAGCTGCTGCTGCTGCTGCTGCAGGACATTCACCTGCTGCTGCTGTTGCTGCTCCTGCTGCTGCTGCAGGAAGGCTTCAATGTGCTTATAGTGGGCAACGCGGACCTCTCCAGGTGTCGAGACACCGCAGCAGAGGCGCTGCAGCGCGAGGCCAACAGCAGCAGCAGCAACGGGTTGCTGCAGACACTCCAATGCCAACTTTGCTGCAGCAAGTTGCTCTGATGATCGTCCGTTTGCTGCTGCTGTTGTTGCTGCTGCTACTCCTCCTGCTGCTGCTGCAGCAGTTGGCATGGCCCTATCTACAAGCAGTGCAGCAAGACAGCACTGCTGCTCAACGGGAAGACACTGCCAAGCTGCACGTACACCGCATCTACTGCAGCAGTCCCTGCTGCTGCTGCTGCTGTTGCTGCTGCAGTAGGTATCGTTAGGCCCAGGCCACAGAAGTATGCCCACGCGGCTACATATGATCTGTACATAACAAACATACAATAACAGCAGCAGCAGCAGCAGCAGCATATGCAGCAGCAGCAGGTTTGACAGCACGAACGCGGCAGCAGCAGCAGAACGACAAACTATTGACAAAAGACCCAGCCACACCAGCAGCAGCAGCAGCAGCATAAGCAGCAGCAGCACCAGCAGCAGCACCTCAAGGTCAGCAAATATATGTAGGTGTGATAGATAAGAAGCAGCACGTAATGTCGAATCTTTTAGTGCAGCAGCAACTTGCGTAAGACACTGTACTGTTGCTGCATGCAGCTCAGACCCCACAGTACACCCGATGCAGTCTTGCTGCTGCTGCAGCTGCTGCAGCTGTTGCTGCTGCTGCTGCTGTTGTTGTTGCACCACCTCACGCAGCAGCAGCAGCAAACGCGCATGCTGCAGCAAAAAATTGCTTTCTGTTGTCTCTGCCAGCGGCAGCAACGCCGTGCAGCTGTCGCCTGCTGCTGCTGCTCCTGACACTTGTGGGGAAGCTGCAGCAGCAGCGGCGGCAGCAGCAGCAGAAGGCGCAGCAGCAGCAGCAGAAGCAGACTGCAACAACGCTGGCAAGGCATCCCACTGCCCCAAGCTGCAGCAAGCTGCTGCTGCCTCTGCCCACAAACCTCTTTGCTGCTGCAGCTCTGCTTCTGTTGCTGCAGCACATCCATCCCAATTACTCTCCTCAGCAGCAGCAGAAACAGCTGCAGCAGCACTCTCTGTTATATCCAGCAACCGCTGCTGCTCTCCGCGCTGCTGCCACTGCCATGCACCTCCTGCTGCTGCAGCAGCACGACAGAGAGAGTCCCTAAACTGTTGAATTAGCTGCTGCATTCGCTGCTGCCGCTGCTGTTGCTTCTTCTGCTGCAGCTGGTGTTCTTGCGGAGAAATGGGTACGGGGAGGGGCAGCAGCAGCAGCAGATGCTGCAGCTGTTGCTGCTGCAGCAGACGCAGTACAGCACGAGGCTCTAACCAAAGGGCAACACCGCCACCGCTCTTGCGCATACACCGGAAGAGGCCGCACCAAATTGCTGCTGCTGCTGCTGCTGCTCCGTTTGCTGCTGCTGCTGCGGCTGCGGCTGCTGCGCGGACACTCGGAGGAGATGAGGCCGCTGCAGCTGCAGACAGTGCAGCGTTGCAGAATGATAGCAACGCGCTGCTGCTGCTGCTGCTGCTGCTGCCTTGCATCTGTAGGAGACTGAGAGACACACATGCAGCAGCAAAACGAGCAGCACCAGCTTGAGCCGCTGCAGTTGTCGCAGACACAAGAACAGAACCAACTGCAACAAGCAAAGCAGCAGAAGCAGCAGCAGCAGCAAGAGCAACAGGAGCACGGCCTAAGGGAAAAGCCACCTAGGAAATAAAACGCATGCAATTAGCAGCAAATTACCGTCTGCTGTATGCTGCTGCTGCTCTCCTCCATTTTCCCCACAACTCTAAAGCAAAGCCTTCAATATGAGCTGCTTGCT
>CAJFCX010000274.1:15000-24994 GCA_904066255.1 Eimeria sp. OTU-X
TACTGCTGCTTCCGCTGCTGCCGGGGGCTACAAGACACAGCCGCAATACCTCAACGACCTGCAGGTAAGACAAACAAAACAAGTAAAGCTGCTGCTGCTGCTGCTGCTGGAGTTGCTGCAGCAGCAAATCAATAGCACAAAGACAGTAAAAGCACACGACAAACACAACGGCGGGGTCACGATGCGCTCCGCAGCAGCAATAGCAGCAGCGGTAACAGCAGCAACAGCAGCAGCAGCAGCAGCAGCAGCAGCAGGAGATTCACCTGCAGCAAATGCTGCTGCACCAGCGCTGTCATTGTCGTGGGCTCCACCTGCAGCCGCTGCTGCTCCGTCTCCTGCTGCAGCAAATCCACACCGCTGCAGCAGCAGCAGCAACAGAAGCAGCAGCAGCAACAGAGACAATGTATATCTTCCTGCGTGCTGGTTAAGGGGTGCAGATGATGCTAATACCTTCCCGATGTAGCTGCTGCTGCTGCCCTGCTGCTGGCGTTCTGCTGCTGCTGCTGCTGCTCACCTCTGCAAGACGGAGACGCACTGCAGCAGCTGTTGCTTCGCTGCGTCTCCATTATCTCCTGAACCTGCAAGCACAAGCGAAGCAGCAACAGCAGCAGCAGCAGCACGATCTGCAGCAGCAGCAACACAGCAGGAGACCCTGCAACGGTTGCAACCTGAATGCCAAAGGGATCTTGCTTATTTTTGCTGCTGTTGCTGCTGTTGCTGCTGCTTCTACTGCTGCTACTGCTGCCACTGCTGCTTACGAGTAGCCAGATAATGTGCACAACGCAGCAAAACAAAGAAGAGTATTTGCTGCTGCTGTTGCTGCTGTTGCTGCATTCGCTGGTTCTTCTGATGCAGCAGCGCAGCAGCAGCAGTTTCAGCGTCACCCGCAGCAAGGGTTTCCCCTCCGCTGCTGCTGCTGCTGCTGCCGTTGCTGCTTAGCACCTTCTCTCTGCTGTTGTTGTAATGCAGAAGCAGCAGACGCGATATAAATGCTGCTGCTGCTGCTGATGGAGGCAGCAGCAGCAGCAGCTGAAAGATTAAACCATCAAGAGGGGGCAGCTGCTGCAGCAGACCAAGCCCAGCTGAGCACAAATCCAGAAGCAGCAGCAGCAGCAGCAGCAAGAACAGCAGCAGCAATGAAGGCATCATGAATGCTCATCAGTTTAAAGGCAGCAGCAAAATACACAAGTAGAAGAACAGCAGCAGCAGCAACAGCAACAGCAGCAACAGCAGCAGGAGAACCTACGGATTAGGGTAACATTAGTCTGCCATGAGGTAGCAGCAAATCTAAAGGGCAGCAGCACATTCAGCAGCAGCTGCGTCTCTGCTGCAGCTTCATCAGCAGCAGCAGCAGCGGAGGCAGCAACCGCAGCAGCAAAATCCGGCTGCTTCTGCGGCTGCTGCTGCAGCTTGCTGCGCAGCAGCAAGGAACGACGCAGCAGCGAGTGCTGCTGCAGCTCCCCAGACACCAGGCGATAGCGCTGCGAGCCTAGCAGCAGCAGCAGCAGACCTCCCCTAAAGACAGCAAGAGCTTCCTTCCTGCTGCTGCTGCTGCTGCTGCTGATAGAGAACGGCAGGGTAATCTTGCTGCTACTGCTGCTGTTGCTGCTGCTGCGCCAGAACAGACTGAATAGACAGTCTATGCAGCAGCCACCGCCGCATGCATTGCCTGCTGCTGCTGCTGCAGATACACCCCAGCAGCGCAGCAAAAGCGTCAGTTGCTGCAGCCGCTGCATAAGTACTGGTGTTGCTGCATTTAACCACATAAGGGATCCCCCATTAGCTGCTGCTGCTGCTGCTGCAGAAGCTGCAGCAGAGGCGGCTGCTGCATGCAGTCGCCTAAAGAGAGAACGCAACAGCATAGCAGCATCAGGAACAAGCAATGCTGCTGCTGCTGCTGTGGTGGGGTGTAGATACACCCTGTAGGGGAGAAAGGAGACAAGAGCCCTTGTTGCTGCTGCTGTCGTTTGCTGCTGCTGCTGTTGCTGCTGCTGACGAACTGTGGCAACTGCCTGCTGCAGCGATGGAGTGTACAGGCAGCACATATCGACGGGTTGCTGCTGCTGCTGCTGCTGCAGCTGCTGCATCCCGTCGTGGTCAGCAGCAGCAGAAAGACGAGGTCGCATGCGTGCAGCAGACAGCAGCAGCTGCACCAGGGAACTGCAGCACAGCAGCAGATCTCCGCTATCACCCGTGAAGGAAATGTCTTTCGTTGCAGCAAGTGCAGCAGCAACAGAAGATGCACCTGCTGCTGCTGCTGCTGCCGCTTCTGTTGCAGCAGCAGCTGCTGCAGCAGAAGCAGCAATAAAGTGCTGCTGCAGCCTACGCTGCAGCTGCTGCGGAGCGTAAATCCAAACAATATCTAGGGTATTGTTGCTCTCCTCTGTGTTGCTGCTGCTGCTGCTGTTGCTGCTGCTGCTGTTGTACGACGGAAGTATCTCGTCCTGAATAGGCAACGAAGAAGCGGTAGCCGTGCATGCAGTAGCAGCAGCAGCACCAACACCAGCAGGAGTAGTAGTAGTAGTAACGCCTGCTGCTGCTGCTGCTGCTGCTGTTGCCGCCTTGAGGGCAACCGGTGATACGAGGAGGCAAAGCCTCAGCTTCTGCAGCAGAGCTCCAGGGGTTGCTGCTGCTGCTGCTGCTGCTTCCGCATCCCACAGCTGCAGCAGCAGCTGCTGCTGTTTCTCCTCCTGTTGCTGCAGCAAACTATCAGGGATAGGAGGCAGCAGCCGCAGCAGCAACGACGAAGACTGCAGCAGCAGCAGCAGAGGAGCCTTTACAGCCTGCTGCTGAGGAGTATCCAACATACGAATGACCACGTCGCTGTTGCTGCTGCTGCTGCTGCTGTTGCTGCTGCTGCACCTGCTGCTTCTGCTGCTGCCTTCACGACAACAGCACATGTCCATATGTACAGATTGGCTTCGCAGTGCGAAGTGCAGCAGCAGCCACATCGATATAGCAGCAGCACAAGCAGCATCTGCTGCTGCCCCAGAGCCGTCGCTGCTGCTGCTGCTGCTGCAGTGCAACTCAGGGGAAAAGATAGAAGAAAGAGGAGACAGCACCAATAACGCAAGAAGCGGCAGACACAATGCCTGCTGCGTTAGACTGCTTTGCTGCTGCTGCTGTACCTGCTGCAGCAAGACGTTGTCTGCCTTAATGCTTCTTTCGGTAGCTGCTGCTGCTTCAGCAGCAGCAGCAGCAACGGCAGCAGCAGCAACTGGATCGTCCTGAGCTGCTGCACGTTGAGACAAGCAATGAAGGAGGTACCTTACTTGCTGCTGCAGAGCATGTTGCTGCTGCAGCTGCAGCAACCTGCTGCAGCAGCAACACAGCAGGAGCAGCAGAGGCAAGAATGCTTCCTGCTGCAGCAAAAGGCCATTTTCTCGTGCTGCTATGCAGCGTTGCAGCAGCAAAACTAGTGGGGACTCTCCCGGAACTGTTGCTGTTGCTGCTGTTGCTGTTGCTGCTGCTGCGGTTGTTGCTGCTGCTGACATCTGCAGTGCAGAGGGAACAAACGGGAAGCCGCAGCCTCCACATGTCCATATGGCTGTTGCTGCTGTTGCTGCTGCTGTTGCTGCTGTCGTTGCTGTTCCTGTTGTTGCTGCAGTTGCTGTTGCTGCTGCTGTTAGTGAAAGTGCTGCTGTGGTACCACAGACGCAGCACGCAGGCAGCAGATGGAGGTTAAGTGCTGCTGCTGCTGCTGCCTCCCCTGCTGCTGCTGCAGACAATGCAGCACCAGGACTTGCACCAGCTGCTTGTCCCCCTATGCGGGGCGTATCAGAAAATGGTGCTGCTGCTGCTGCTGCTGCTGCTGCTGCTGCTGTTGGGCGCAGCTTCTGTAGACTGCGTACCTCCTCGATCGTCACCAGTGCCTGACTGCTGCTGGTGCTGGTGCTGCTGTTGCTGCTATTGCTGCTAACGCTTCTGGAGCAGCTCTGCTCTGTATGGGCCGCAGCATTCAGCAGCAGCAGCGGCAGCAGCTGACTGGTTGCCTCCTCAATTGCAGCAGCAGTGACACCCGAGGACAGCAGCAGAGCCCTGAAACGCATGCAACAGCAGCAGCAGCAGCAGCAGCAGCAGCAGCAGCTAATGTTGGCGTAGATGCAAATATGCACAGACGGAGATAAAAGATTAATGCAGGGTTTTAACTCACCTAATGAAGTCCACTAGCATTCTGCTGCTGCTGCTGCTGTTGCTGTTGCTGCTGCTGCTGTTGCTGCTGCTGCTGCTGTTCTGGCAGCAGACAAACAGCCGCCCCACACATCGAACGAGCGTCGCTTGCAGCACAGGAAGGGGAATTCTTCGCTTGCATGTGCTGCTGCTGCTGCTGCTGTTGCTGCTGCAGCAGCTGCTGCTATTGTTGATACTGCCGTGTCCCTCCTGAAGCACTGACACTGAGCAGCAGCTGCAGCAGCAGCAGCCTTCGTTGTCACTGTCGCTGCTGCTGCGGTGCCTGTTGTTGCTGCTGCGGCGGCAGTCCGCTGCCTTGAGGCCCTCCTGCCAACTGCAGCAGCAACACCCGTCCAAAACGCAGCAGCAGCAGCAGCAGTAGCAGCAACAGCAGCAATAGCAGCAACGCAACAATGCAAGGTTGCTTGAGGCACCAACCAACCACAGCAACTGGCTCAACGGCAACAACAACCACAGCAGCAACAGCAGCAGCAACGGCAGCAGCAGCAGCAGCAACAGCAGCAGCAACAGCAGCCTACTTGCACTGCAATGGAGAAGATAGCAGCAAAGCGCCTCTTATAGCTCTTCCTCAGCAGCAGCACAAACTCGTTTTGGGGGTCTGCAGCAGCAGCTGCAGCATCTGCTGCTGCTGCAGCAGCAGCAGATGCTGCTTGCTGCACCTCCATTAGCCGCGAAGCAACAGCGAATTGGAGATCAGGAGACAGACGCTGCAGCAGCAGCAACAACACCGCATATGACACAAAGACTGCCGCTGCTACTGCTGCTGCTGCTGCTGCTGGTCCCCGTGCTGCTGCTGCTGCTGCTGCTGCTTTTTTCCTTACCTCAACTTGTATTGCCTCTTCAACTGTCTCTGCAGATCGCAGAGTATCACACCACAGGGGGATTGCTGCTGCTGCGTCTGTGCTGCTGCTACTGCTGCTGCTGCTGCTGTAGAACTCCCTCAGCACCTCCGCCGCCAAGGCAACAGTTGCTGCAGCAAACGAAAGTGCCCCCGCGTCGTATTCATTGCTGCTGCTGCTGCTGCTGCGGCTGCTGTTGATGCTTTTGCTGCTGCTAGCAAGAAGAAGCGCAACCAACCGCAGGGGCGTCTGAGTCTCCCCTGCAACAGCAACCCGCAGCAGCAGAAGCAACAACAACAAGCAGCAGCAGCAGCAGCAAGGAGCAAGAATCACCAGAAGACACATAGAAAAACAACAGTCATAGCAAAACCAAAGAATATACAACTGTGTGTGTGCTGCTGCTGCTAGTGCTTGTGCTGCTGCTGCTGCTGTTAGTGCTTATGCTGCTGCTGCTGCTGCTGCATGTGCTGTTGCTGGTGCTACTGCTGCTGCAATTGCTGCAGCATACCTGCTCGCAAGCAGCGAGATGCCCATTGCTGCAAAAGACTTCTGCAGTGTACGTACACCTGACCGTCGCTGCGTGCTGCACCTAGCAGCAGTTGCTGCTGCTGCTCGTGCTGCCGCCGGTGGCCTCCCAGCAGCAGCAGCGGGGCCAGCAGCAGCAACTCAGCCTGCTGCTGCGCTGCTGATGCAGCACACAGCCACACGAAGGCCTCGGCAGCCTCAGGAACCTGTTCATACAGCAGCAGCAACAGCAACAGCAGCAGCAGCAGTAGCAGCAACAGTATTAGTAACGGTATAGAGTTGCAGCCGGGGGAGGCGCAGCAGTCAGCAGCAGACATATAGTGCGGGGAATTCGTTTGTTGCACCCAATACGTGCTGCTGCTGCCGCTGCTGCTGTTCCTGCTGCTGCAGCTGTAACAGCAACAACAGCAACAGTACGAGCAACAGCACCAGCAGCAGCAGCAGCAGTTGCTGCTATTCTTACCTGAGTTGCTGCACCGTCTGCCAGTTCAATTGCTGCCTCCCACCACCCAGCAGCAAATTGCTGCAGCTGTTCTGGTGTTGCGCTGCTGCTGTTGCTGCTGCTGCTGCTGCTGCTGTTTGCTTCTGATATCCGGAGAAGGAGAGGCAGCAGGCTTGCCAGCTGTTTACGCATTTGCTGCTGCAGCGCGGAAGGCAGAGAATTCATCCCGTTGCTGCTGCTGCTGCTGTTGTTGTCGCTGTTGCTGCCGCTGCAACCGTTGGTGCTGACTGCAGCAGCAGCAGCAGCAGCAGGTGCTGTTGTTGCTGCTGCTGGGAAGAGCAGCGCATGCAGCCCCGAACATAACTCCATCTCTCTGAAGTATAACACAGCAAAACAAACAAACTAGCTGCTGCTGCTGCTGCAGCATGCGCTGCTGCTGCTATATATGCTGCTGGTGGTGTATCTGCTGCTGCTGTTGTTGCTGCTTACTGGCGACGGAGGGAAGAAGAAGGAGGCCCCGCGGCTTCAGCCCAAAGGGGAAGCCGCTGCAGCATCAGCAGCAACGCTGCTGCTGTATCCTGTCGCTGTTGCTGCTGCTGCTGCTGCTGTTGCTGTTGTTGCGGTTGCTGCGGCGGCTGCAGAAGTGAGGTACAAAGAGCGCATGCATGCTGCAGCAGCAAGCTATATGTTGAATTGGCCTGCAGCAGCAGCGTGCAAGCAGCAGCAGCTGCTGCTGGAGAGTTCGCTGCTGCTGCAGCAGGTGCTGCAGCCGCTGCTGCTGCGGTTGTTGCAGGCAGACAACAGATGTGCTGCTGCAGTCGCTGCTGCAGCGGCCTTCCCCTCAACACCAGCAGCAGCAGCTGCTGCTGCGCCAGCACAGCCTCTGCAGTGTAGTCGCTGCCAAGCCCGTTGCTTCTGCTTCTGCTGCTGCTGCTGCTGCCGCCGCTGCTGCTGCTGCTGAGGTGCTGCAGCGCAGCAAAGGTAAGAGGAAAGGGAGACCAACGACGAGACAAGGCTGCAGCAGAAAACAAAAATGCACCGGCACAACATGCTGCTGCTGCTGCTGCTGCTCTTGCTGCTGTTGCTTCCGCTGCTGCTGCTCTTTCTGCTTCTAGTGCTGCTCCTGCTGCGATTGTTGCTGCTGCTGTGTGTTGACTTACAGACACCTAGCAGCAAGACCTCCGCTTCAAATGCATGCAGCCCCAAAGCAGGGTCTGCTGCTGCTGCTGCTGCAGTGCAGCAGCGGCAGCCGTTGGTGGCGCTGGTGCAGCAGGAGCAGCTGTTGCTGCTGCTTGCAGCAATACGCTGCAGCAGCTGCAGCAGTAGCAGCAGAGAGCGCATCCAAGGGACGATTGTAAGCTGAAGCAGCTGCAGCGAAGGACGCCTTAGAGCAACAGCAGCAGCAGGCGCAGCAACAGCAGCAGCAGCACTTTTGCTGCTAAAAGGAGCAGCAAGCAGCAGCAGCGCCAATGATGCTATCGCCTTCTTGCTGTCTTCTTTGTCTGCACACAAACACAAACAGCACTGTTGCTGCTGCTGCTGCTGCTGCTGTTGCTGCTGCTGCTGCTGCTGCTGCAATCAATCGCGTAGCAGCAACAGAAGCAACAAGCATAGCGGAAACAGCAACAGAAGCAGCAAGCGCAGCAGCAACAGCTGCAGCAGCAACAGCTGCAGCAGCAACAGCTGCAGCAGCAACAGCTACAGCAGCAACAGCTGCAGCAGCAACAGCTGCAGCAGCAACAGCTGCAGCAGCAGCAGCTGCTGCTGCAACAGAAAGAGGCACTGCTGCTGCAATGACTACAAATGGGTGTAGCAGCAGCATCACTTATAGCACCAACAGCAAGACCAGCAGCAGCAGCAGCAGCAGCAGCAGCAGCAGCACGAATCTTACATAATGTATGGCACTGGCCCCTTAGCTGCTGCAGCTGCTGCTGCAGCAACGAGAAGCTGCTGCAGAGGACAGCAGCACGAAGATGCAGCAGCCTATGTTGTGCTGCTGCTGTTGCTGTAGCATCTTGGGGCGTTGCTGCTGCTGCTGCTGTTGCTGCTGTTGCTGCTGCTGTTGCTGCTGTTGCTGCTGCTGCCTCTGCTTCCTGCTGCAGCATCTCCCATACAACTTTCTTTAAGGCGCGGCAGCATTGAGAGAATATATCCGAGTCTCCTTCTTTGCTGCTGCTGCTGCTGCTGCTATCTCCTGCTGCTGCTGCTGCTGCAGCTCCAGGAGCAGCAGCAGGAAACAGCGACGGGGGGCCTGCTGCTACTGCTGTTCCTGCTCCTGTTGGTGTTGCTGCTTCTGATGCTGCTGTTGCTGTTGCTGCTGCTGCTGCTCGATCATCTTGCAGTGTATGCACACTGCAACCATCGCCATGTAAGGCAAACAGCGGTTGCTGCTGCTCTGCTGCAGCAAGGAGACACCGACAAGTCTGTTCTGCTGCTGCTTCTCCTCCACCTCCTGTCTTTGCTGCTGCTGCTGCTGCTGTTGTAAGTGTATCAGGGAACAGAGACAGCAGCAGCTCCCTTGTCTCCTTCCTTTCTGCTGCTGCACTCTCCTGCTGCAGCTGCTGCAGCTTGGCTAGCTGGCGCCGGCATCGATGATCTTGCCGCTGCAGCAGCTGCTGCTGTCTCTGCAGCAGCTGCTGCTGCCGCTGCAGCAGCAATTGCTGCTGCTGCTGCTCCTGGTGCTGCATATCTACAAGCAGATTAAGTCCCTTGGGGGCCTCCGCGCCCCAAAGGCCAAAACACTACTACTGCATCGAACTAGCTGCTGCTGCTGCTGCTCTTGCTGCTGGTGCTGCTGCTATTGCTATATCTGCTGCTGCTGCTGCAGCAACTTCTTCCTTCCTTCAGAAGCCTTTTGTCATTATTAATTAAAGAAAAAGGCAAAGGAAAGAAAATATACGGGGTTTGGGTACCAGAAGGGGGCCCCCCTGAAGCCTTAGGGGCCCCACATGCTCTGGTGGGGTTGTTGTTATTTGCTGTTGCTGCTGCTGCTGCTGTTGTTGCTGTTGCTGCTGTTTACTTCCGTTCTTTTTATTTATATTTATTATATATTATCTAATTAAATACAATAAATAACATTTAATACAATAAACAGCTAAAAGAGCAGCAGCGGCAGACAGCAGCACGGCTTTCGATCCTGCTGCTAGGCTGCTGCTGCTGCTGCTCTTGCTGCAGCAGACGCAGCAACTGCTGCTGCTGCTCTCTTCCCTTTGTGTCTATTGAGCAGCAGGGAGAAGTAGTCTATTGGCTCCTACAGGCCTAAACCCTAAACCCTAAACCCTAAGCCTAAACCCTAATCCTAAACCCTAAACCCTAATCCTAAACCCTTATAAACACTTTAGTTGCATGCATGAAGTGTTGGGGTGTACGTACACCTCAGTATCTATTTTGGGGCCCCTATTTACCCCACAATGCACACAAAGGCAACAAACAAACTGTACCCAAGGGGCCCCTTACAGGGTACAGCAAAGGGCCCCTTCGGATATATTGTCGGGGGGCCCCTAGTATATAAACTGGGGGGCCCCTTATTATATATAGAGTACACAAAAGGGGGACCCTAGAATATACGGAGGGGGCCCCCTACAGTGTATAAAAAAGGCCCCCTAGGATATATATTGAGGGGCCCCCTATAATATATATATTGAGAGGGGCCCCTTACAGGGTATACACCAAGGGGCCCCCTAGGCTATACTGAGGGGCCCCTTACGATGGAGTGCAAGCAGGGGCCCCCCATAAGACTAAGAGGGCCCCCCCTAGAAGTGGGTACTAGTTGGGGCCCCCAGGTAGTATATAAAACGGGCACAGAAAAGGGTACAGCCGTAGAGGCCATAAACCCTAAACCCTAAACCCTTGGATTTTGGTGCTGCTGCTGCTGCTGCTGCTGCTGCTGCTGCTGCCTTTTTCGTTTAATAAGAATACCTGCAGCAATTAATGTTGCTGCTGCAGATACACCCCAAGGGAAGAAAGGAAGGAAAAAAAAAGATAAAAAAGAAAAAGA
>CAJFCX010000275.1:0-24950 GCA_904066255.1 Eimeria sp. OTU-X
ACCACGCCAATCCGCTCACATACACAAACTAACATGCGTTGTTTGGCATTCAGCAAGTGGTTGCACCACCCACTGCATGGCATCACTCGGCCAACACCTACTGTCTGTAGATCATAGAATAGAGCAAAAGCAGCCACATACGCATTCAAACTCCAACCACCACCATGACAATCATCCGCCTCTCATTTCCCCACAATATCCACCCAGAAGCATAGATCAAGCAGCCTTTCGCTCATCACCTCTTACTGTCTGCAAAAACAATTGATATGCGGCTCTTGCCTCCAACGCGTTCGACGCGTCTTAGTCATCCAACAAACATTCATACTCTGATTGCCAACATGGAAAGCTCCGGAGCACACCACATCCGAAGAGAAGCAGACGTCCCACCCTCGTCCTTGCCCTCCCCGCAACCGAGGACAATTGAACATGCAACGTTTTCGGCGATTAGGTACAGCCTGTGTACCAACAACACAATTGTCCCACCCATGCAAGTTATGCACACCTAAGGGCAGCTGCCGTCACCTGCATTTGCTTGAGTACACTGACACTTGAAACAGCCCAAACGTCACCCAGGCCATTCGACGCCAACTATGGCTGGCATAAGAAAAATTCAAGCATCGGCTCCAGTGCATCGTTCTGCGTTGTCGACAGTTTTTGCCAAATAACATTTCGTCTTCAGAAACTCAGTCTCGGCAGGATACAACCAGGATCACAACACTATCTAGCGGGAAGTATATATTGCAGCATACTCACAATGTCGTCCTGGCCCTCCCCACCGTATTTATTCGAAATTCGAGCTGTCATGTGCCACCGTGGCTCGCCAAGTACCAATGCCAGTATCAATGCCAAACACCCCGTTGCGGCAGCACCTCCAGCAAGCAATGAATGCCGCCCCCTTCTTCCTGCATTTAGCGGATATTGCTCAAAACCCTGTACGTACTATCGAAAAGGCTATGCGGAGGCAAAATGAATGTTTTGACCTACCGACTTCATGCCAGCAGAAAATTCACCCAAGCTCGACCGATACCTCACTTACCTTGAACATTTGGTTTCTCACTCAACGCCTCCGGCGGTCAGCTTTATAAACACGGCATGACAGAAGCTGTGAGGACTTGAGTGAACGTAGGACAGCAATTGTAGAGGCAGAAAGTTTCCCTTTCTGGCGTTCCATAACCAGTTGCATTCATGCCGCTACTGCAGGTGGAAAATCTAGGACGGGATGTAGCTATGGCACATTGAGACACAATTTGACAATAAGCAGCGAGAATCCCATGACGCTCGCCACTTAGGCCATGGAACACTAGCGAAATGCGCCGCATCGAATGCATGCGGCTTCCCTCTATACGAGAGGACACAACCTGCTGATGCGACTTATGCTGACACAAGGAATAGACTCTTCTAAGGGAGCAGTTGGTTGTAATGCAATGAAGATGCTCAAACTCATGTTCGTGAAAACGAAACGCGTGAGAGGGCGGGTTGTGATGCTGCGTTTGCCGTCAAATGCTAATGCACAAGGGCTGACTGCGAACACAGCAAAGGATCACTTCCTCTCAAGCTGCTCATCTAGAATTGTGAAGCAGTCGAGCAAAAGAAAACACGGCACACGGCACACGGCAGCAGGCAGGCATCACATCTCTCTCCTCTGTGAGTTACCGTGAAACTTAGACTCATCCTGGAAGATTCAGCTCTTGAATGCAACCAACGCTATTGTGATCCCCATACATGGAGGACACGACTCCTGAAATACACACCTTCATCCACTAGTGTATTTCACCCCAGAGAACCCCGAATGCGTACTCGGGGCATTCACCAACGCTCACGTGCTGCCACTGGTGATGCACCCGCAACGACGTTTTAGAATTTCATGGCATTCCCCATACCGGATGGAGACGTGCACAAAACACCAATAGGAATACCAAACAAGCAATATATAAGGCAATCAGCTCATCGCGCACTTCCTGCAACTGGTGATGCATGAGCTACGACGCTTTACAGTTCACTCGACATACGAATGGCTGTAATGTTGTGCAATATATGGCTCAGAGCCCGTATACTCCCCTATAGATTTATGAAACCGTCCTGCGTGAGGGACGGTACATCTGCAGAAGAGAGTAACGGATTTTTCTTAGGCGGCATGTGTCGCAGCTGGAGGCGCACGCACAAGCATGCTCCGCACTCCTTGCAATTAACATTAATACTAAAACTAAGCGAGCAGCGTGAGCTAGTCGGATCGCGGAAACAATAAAGGGACGTTGTCCAGCATACGTTGTTTTCTTCATATGATGCATAGCATAGCGACACTTTGCGGGCATCTTTAAAATTGAAAATATTTCTCCGAGCCTGGTTTAAGGGTCGCATCCTTACCTGCAGGCTGCGCCAACTAATTTTTTGAAAGCGGTAACCACACTCCAATCGTCGCTGCAAGTCTTTCGTCGGATTATCTACGCACAACATGCAGCCTGAAAACAGCGCCCCAAGCGGTAGCAAGCAGATTAAGAGATGCGGCATGGGTGTGCGCCTAACCAGTGACCCAACAGCTCCGTACCATTACAAGGGTCGAGTTATTTTGAAATCACTGCCAGAGCATTGTCCGTACTACAAGCAAGCAGCCTAACACCCCACACGGAACAGCAGCATTTGTCGAAGATCCGTGTCAAGTGCATACTTCATGCAAGTGGCAATACGGCTGCTTATGAGTAGCTGAGGACTCGCACGCGCTTGTGTGCGGTGCACATTGGGCCTAGCTGCGTCTCCGCAATCTCGCAAGCAGGTGCAGAAGAGCTCATTACATTCTCACATTGTGTTGCTGTGCCCTAAGGCTTCATCCCGTAGCCTTGAAAGCAACTGCAGCGTTGCACCATGCGCGTGCATGCCATGCTACACATCTACTAATACTAGAGTCTATGATCGGAACCTACAGCTAGTTCCATGTGCAGACCTTAGCACGAGCGACATCCATGCAGGACCAGACAAATAAACTACGAGTTCATCATCGGCTTTCTCACGAGTTGCAGCCTCGTGTAATTCGCAGACGCATAAAGCTGTTAACCGAGCTAGCCCAGAGGCTGCGATTCATATCGCTTCTCGTCAAGCACCGCCCACCGTCTGAGTATCACAAGCAACAGCTAAAGATCACACATACACTTATATCCAAGAACTTATAGCAACAAGCATTTGCCCAAACCAAGCTATCAATGCAAACGTATGTAGCCGTGCGCACCTGTCTTACATGTAGGCTCATATGTTGCGAGGCAGTTACCAAAAGACAAAAGCACCTTCGGCGCAGAACCACCTATGCAAGTTCCTGGCAGGCCTGCGCACGAACGTGCTCAGCCCAAAACTACCGTAAATATGCAGGATGCATGAAAAGGCATGGTTGCTTGCACCGGCAGCTGCTAGCATTAGTCGTAAGTCAGCAGAAAACAGAGACAAGGCAGTTCACCCATAGAATTTAGTCATAACATTTGCAGATGCCTGGAGCTCCTTTCCGCACCGTCTACATGCAAGCGAACATGCTGGAGTATCTTGAAGGTGAGGATGAAGCGATTAATTCCGAGTTTGCTCAAAAGCGTTTCGAAACTCCGGTATGTAATCCAACACCCTCTTTGCTCCTTGCAGTATATTTGCTCATTGGCATCCGAAAAAGAAATTAAGATGGAATAATTCGCGGCTCTGGCGCTGCACACAAATGCGGACACCTGATGGAAAGATACGCCACGCTTTCCACAGTGTAATGCCGAACTATGCGGATATTGGCTGCACCAACCCCTTGTTGGCACAGGCGACCCAACCAAAATACTGGCAAGCACACGAAGGCCAACAGAAGCGTATGCATGCCAATCAGTAACATAACAGCTCCAGCGTAGAGAGATTCTCGATCTTTTTCTGGGTCGAATGCATTGGCTCCCCCGGTTCATGCAATCCGCATATTTCAGCTGCTAGACACCTGTAATGATCGGTGGAACAGGCCGACGCTGGCATTCACCCCCTCAAAACCTTCGTGCGCTTGCACTCAGTTGTGGCCCCCCTTCTGATCGCACGCAGCAAGCCAGAAGGGATCCTGTGAGTCAGAAGACGCACACTGTAACAGGTCAAAATTGTGTCAAGCGGCTGCTTTTCGCAAACCACTTCCGTAACTCACAAGCTGCAGCGAGGGCGAACGCCTGAGGGTTCATCTCCTGCACGTCACACCTCAGCAAACTTTGCAGCTGACACCCTGTTTAATTTCGGTGCATCCCGACGGCCGCCATGACGTCCAGCTTCCCATAGAGAGGACATGACTACTGAGATGATTAGCTGCTGGAAAAGGATCAGTTGCCGAATCTCAAGGCAGTGTGCGTATCAACGTGCCTAACTTGCATATCCACATGTACAGCAAAACGTGCACAAATTCAAACACATCCGGCAGGTTCGCAGCGACGCCATCCGATCAAGTTTCTGTGTATGTGACGCCACTCCCATTGGTGTATGCGTTATATTCACGAGTGTGTACAAGGTACTCTACAGGAGGCCCAGTTGTAAATGTAACCACAAAACCATGATGGCCTTCTCTCTATACCTATTTATACCGGGGCGTACAGGCTGTGTTGAGTAGAGGCCGTACCCAATTATCGCTTGACACGCTCACGTCGCCGGCATGCTTCTCGGTATATGATTTCGCCTGCTCACCGGTAGCAAATCTCTGTATGCAACGTCTAAAGGCAAATTTGCTATTATGAGCGGCATCTAGTGGGGTGCTGTAGACTAGAGATGTGAGGCCTTCCCAAATAAGGAAAAAACGTTCCAGCATGTAGAGGTACAAATTTGCTGCCACTTGCGTCCGATGTTCAGCATAACCGTTTGTCGATATAGGCTTTTGCCCGAAACCCTAGAAACTCTAAAAGCCGGCGACGGTAAGTACACACCGCTAACTACTCGTTTCGTTGGAGAAGTGCATGGCCCATTAGAACTTCAAATTAATCCACAGAGTTGGCCAATAAGAGCATAGCACAACCAGGGCAACCCGACACAGTCGGCGGCGAGCACAAACTTGCAGCCTTCAAGATTGTGATGCTGATCAAGTATGGACACTTAGCGCAGCAAACGTGGGCAATCAATCTTCCACGGACACATAAAGTATCATTTATCCGGATTTTCTGGTTGTAGTGTCGTACCGCCGCGGTCGAAGCAACATTAGAACGCCCGTGGAATCTGCAATATTACACACCAGACAACTACTTGGGTCGGTTTGTCAGATTCGCTGCCCTATAGTTAACTGAGGATCGTTCGACGCAAGTGACCGTTTGTCTGGTGTCTACGTGCATACTGCAGAGTCCTGAGTCATTTGCCCTCTACGCCTTCTTCGCTGCAACTTTCGAGCTAATGAGTACGGTATTGTGCTTCATATGCCCTTGCCTTCTGCTGCTTGCTGAAGAAGTTGAATACGCTCAAGAGTAATACGGTATTGTGTTTCGCATGTCCCTGCCCTCGGGTGCTTGCTGGAGAAGTTGAACACGCTCAAGACTCCAAAGAATGACTGACGCCGCTGCGGCTGGAGGATTCCAGCCACTCACAATAGAGAGCGCAGTGAAAAAGCCCATACTGGACAAATTACCGTCTAGGTAGACTAGTATTTTGATAGCTTGTGCCAACGCTCCTAAACAGGCTTTGCTGGAGGTCAAATAGAGCACAACTGCTGCACTCAGAACTCGCTTCAGCTGCAAGACCAGAAACGCCCACACGAAGACCTCACGGTGCTGTAGTTTCCAACGAACCATGTAAATCAACTACAGCACCATGAGGCCTTCGGGTGGGCGTTTCTGGTCGTGCAGACCATAAACGCCTCAACGAACCATGTAAGTATTCGGCCGAGACTTTCAGCATCTATAAAACCCTGTATAATCGGGTACACATGTACTTATATACACATATTCGGCGGCAACCAAACACAGCCAAAATTCTTCTTGCTGATTGTACCAGCAAGTATTGGTCTGGACACCCCTATTCCGCTCACACAAATATCAACTCACCACCTAGAGGAATCCAATGATGACCGCTCGGCAGAGTAAGGTAGCGGCTAGGGCAACAGAGTCGCGGACGTTCATACACATTTCTGGCCTAGTGCCACCGTAGCAGTGAGCCTTGGCACGTTGTCACCACAGACTTGGAAACCCTGCTGCGGCTGCAGTGCTAGGCGACTCTAGATGTGCTCTCGCAAAAAGTGTTGTAGCCCTCCATTGGTTAGTGGGCCACACTGAAGCCTCCAATGCCCCATGCTTCAGACAACCACAAACACTGTTCAGTGTGGGGGTGAAGGACACACCAACTGTTCCGAAAAAGTGTTACACACTTAGCTATGCCCACATAGTCTCGTGGCAGTACAAACACCAACACAGAGGGGTAAAGGCCAACTATCGCGTCGCTCGGTGCATTTCGCGACAGCTCTATGTTTCTAAGGCAAAGACTTGATTCTTCCAGTATGCGTCCGCGCGCACTAATGGACAACGTAAGGCGTGATAACATACTGCCTGAAGTCCATTTTGGTCTGGAGCTGCTAAGCAGGCCCTCAACGTGTTGACTTCAGAGCTGAGTGAATGAAACATGTGCTCAGATCCACGCTGCCACTTGTTGAAGTGTTCCCTGTCAAGAAGGAAACAACCTGCCTGGCCGGTGTTGCCGCCGCACAGCTCAAAGCGTGTGCGTGTGCGCTGAAGGCCCAGCCACCGCCTTGGAAAATTTTGAGCCAGTTTGTCTCTGGCTTCCGACCATCCATGCGACAAAGACAACGGGCGTACTGTCTAAAGATTCATTTGACAATTAGACGAATAGAAGGCAGAGGTGCGCTGCAGCAACCCTTACCCGAATATAGGAATCCAGCGCATTGAACACTCTCAGAGCACTACGACCAATACTTGAGTGAATGCTAGCTGCAAACTCGTAGTAAGGGCTTAAGCTCCAGACGTGTCTCACTAGCTTGTATATTCCAATCCACGAGTCTCCAGTACGCCTACAAAAATAAACCCTATACAAGCAGTCAGAGAGTCTACAGGCAGTCTCTGATGGTATGGGCACGTCAAACATCTTCAAGCCTTCAACTCTGATCACACGCATGCCGTTCTGTAATTCATTGGAACCTAGCAGGGGGGATAGAGAACTGACAAGCTGAAATATATCAATTTTAGGAAAGCACTAGAACAGCACATCACACCCAACAGAAATCCAAAATGCCCTGGTTGTTAAAGGCCGGAAGCACTTCGTGCACTACGAGGATGCTGCGCCTATTAAGTCGCACTAACTGAGGCCGCGTCTGGTTCATCAGCACCCACGGTGAGGCAAAGCTGTACTCCGTAGTAAAGTTTGCGACGCCAAGAGCAAAAGCTAGTACAATGTGAGCGAACAGCAGACGCCTGAAAATGGACACTAGAAACCTCAATGCAGCCAAGCGACAGAAGGAGGAAGCTCTTGATTGCCTTCCCTATATCTTTATTTATAAGTGCTATCACATGGAAAAACCACTAAACGTAGCTCAGCATAAATTGAAGTATATAGCGGGGTGTTTACTGCCTGAAAACGCAAGCGCCGTGCCTCCCAAACCTGTAGATAGTGAATATTCGAACGTTATGTACAAGCCTTTGTACGCTGTTGTAAACTGGTTTTCCCCAAGAGATGTTTAATCGTCTTGAACATTGTGGTACCTCAGCCCATCTACTGTGTTAGCATTAAGTGAAGTCCATAGCGCTGCAGCCAGTAGATAAAATATGACACACCGCTCATCCCATCTGTCGAAGGACCACTTCCGAATCTGCATTGCGGCTTCCCTTGCGCTGCACATATTCTGTCTACGCACTACCTGTTGATGCACACATATACAAGTAAGAGCAGGCGTAACACAAACCTGCGCTAGACAGAACACAGCAAAAAAATCATGGGTTCAGGGCGTACCCCAGTGTTAAGCATACAGGCCTGTTGGTCATTGGCGACAGGGAAGTGTGATTCAGCAGAAAGATTCGTGTCTTTCAAAGACGGAATGAAGGCGATAACTGCATGCTAAAGTGTACACAATTGAACGCATTAAAACGCACTATCTGTTGGGGCAGCAACCGCATGCTTCAGCCAAGCATGCAAGTACCCTTATTTTGGGATAGCTTAAGATTAGTTGCAACCCCCAAACTGAGGGATCTCGAAAGAAAATTATCCGGTCAAACGAGGAGCATGTGCAACTCTCCAGTGCTCCGCAAGATGATAGCCGTCGGGGGGCCAGCTGTGCTGCCCCCCGACGGCTATCATCTGGCAGTGTTTCGCCGGACGATTTGCTGCATGCTCCCTACCAAGGCGCCAAAGTGGACAACCTCTAGGACACGAACGGTTATGGCATAAAGTCCTCGCATGATATGGCTAATAAATAAGGCATTGGCTAATACTAAGCCAGACTCTCACGCCTAACCAAAGCAGTTAGCTATAGTTGGCAACGGACTCGAGCACAGATGTCAGCGCCTCAAGATCTAACGACAGTTATGGCTTCAACATAAAAACGGTTAAATAGGCCCTTGTGAATTCATAAAAATTCAGGGGGAGGGGTAAACCACTAGGCCCTTTTCTCGGGTCCACCTTACGGCTGGGGTCCTCCTCACGGCTGCATGCAGGCATCTGCAGGAATATCTCGCAGCGTACAATCTAGTAGCAGACGCCAGGAGGTGCGTCGATGAGAGCGCTCCACTTGACATTGAAAATATGTCGTTTATCATATGCTCTGGGCGCATCTCACCTTCATAAAGGCGTTGAAGCGACAAAAAAATTGATCGCATCAGTTAGGCACTTCCTACCAGACTCGGCTCGTTTAAAATTATTGCAGCCGTATACTTAGCCCTTTGGCCAGACGTTCCAACATGTGACTGCTAACACGGCTACCCGTCAGTGTTTATGGGTTAGCGTCCAGGAACCATTTAAGACAGCACGTTAATCTAGAACAGCTGGTGCATTTTGTAGAATCAGGCGTAATCATATCTGCAATGCAGTGAATGCATTAAATCTGTATCTCGGCAGTACCCATAGCCACGAGGGAAAGCAGAAGCTAAACGCCCCCCTGGGACCCCGAATATGCACCACCCCCCACAGCGAGCAACGCATGCACAGTCAGGGCGAAATCATCAAAGGTATGACGTTAAGGGCTTCGTGGTTCTCTACGGAATGAATGAGTGACGTTAGGAGTTTTGTGGTACACTACGTCATTCATTAGGAAATTTGTAGAAAAGTGGAGCAATCGTCGCATGCTCGATGCAAACTCCGTCGCTATTCTTCTTACAACCTATTGATTCAATGGGCACATCTGACCCTATTGAGAGGTACGTCACTCGTTTGTGTACTGCATACTGCGGGGCCGCGGTTTTCGTGAGTCGGCGAACGTGTTTATACAAAGAGACGGAACTGATATAAGCCGTCGCGTCATTGCTCTGCAGGACAATGGTCCTGCAGGGCAATGACGTCCTGTACGACAGGACAATGGTATGTCATGTTTGGCCTTACAGTGGAGCAGGTTTCAAATGTCTCTGTATTTTGGGTAATTTACCGACAGGACTCCTAGGAAGATGCTGACCCTGTTGTCAAGACGGCAAAGGCGAAGGAGACAACTGCAAAAGCAACTGACGCCAGTAAACAGTTCATGTGTTTCAGCCCACATTCCAGTCGATGTGTGCAGGTGCACTCACTTGTTCAAAGGAAATTCTGCACAGGAAAATATATAATATAGACACTGGTGTCAGCTGCTGGACTCCCTTTGCTCACTTTGCCTTGCACCACTGTCAGCGCTTTCCCTGGCTGGCTGCAGGCCAGCCGAGCTCACACGTACCCACATGGGCACCCACATTTGCATACAGGCAGATGCACACCTACGGAGGCAGATACGCACACATACACACACATCAATCCAAATGGTAGTCACTGCCCCTACTAATGGTGCTGCCATCCTACCACTGCACTGCAGCGCAACACACAACCTGCCAGTCACAACATCTACAGTGGATACAAGCAGAAGTTGCGGGCCAAAAAAACAAAAACGTTTAAGAGTCCGCACAAGTCTTCAGTAAAAGCAGGTACGAATGTCTGGAAATGTGCCTTCCACACATGACTATGCTGCACTAGAAATACACAGGCAACTAAAGCACTGATTGGACTTGCCAAGCGCAATGTAAAAGCATTAAAAGCATAGCATAGCGCTTGGAAAGTCCAATCAGTGCTTTATCTGTTGGGGATGTCAGTCTAATTAACGTTCACAACCGTCACTGAAATGACTGTAAGCTAGCTTAGCATGTTGTCTCGAGCTGACAACACAGCACTAGCGTAACCAAGACCAAGGGCATGACACCTTTAACGTTATGGGAAAACAGTTGTGTTCCCACACAGGGAGTCCTGCATCTAGAACAATGCAAGTGGCTATGCGCGAACGATAGCTCACCGCAACTAACCCTTTCCCACGCTACTGAAGAATAGCTCAACTTATACAGCTTATTGAGGAGCGTAACTAAGTATGGCGTGCGCAACACCTGTGGCTGCTGCAAGCACCAGCATGCTGCTAGAGTCGCCTATTTTAAAGTGTTTGGTCTTCGGCCGGTAGCTGCCTAGTAACCCATAGCCACACTTCGCTGACCTTTCAGAACTGCTTTGCTGTCCGCTGAAACTTTCAATACCTCTGTTATGTAGCCAGCTACCGCTGCACCTGGGGTCAGGCTAACACACAGCCTGGAGGCATTAAAATTGTGTGCGCACGATAATAGCAGGCACATTATGACTACCTGGTTGGTTCACATACTCCACAGAAAGTCAGAAATGCTACCGGCACCAAGCAAGCAGAGATTTCAAGATACCATCGTCAATCAGCCTTCATGATCCCCGCGCGCCTGGGAGTAACCATCCAACGAGTTACCATGGGAACATTATGCCGCTTGCAGGTGATGGCTAAAGGTACAAGGTGATTTGTTTTAACCTGAATCGCATGGCTACTCGCAGGTGCCCCAGACACATCGCAAGCACGGCAGTACAGCTAGAGAATAACCTACACTGTATGAATTTGAGCATAGACATAGCTTCTGGGCGCATATCAGAATGACTGGCCTCACAGAAGCTGGAGTCAAGCAACCGATTCGTATCTAATCTCTCGGGAAGCGGCACGCCCCGCACAGTCAACGCACAATCTGCAGGGACACTCACTCACAATGTCGTGGGCACTCCTCATGAATTCCAGATTAGTATGAAACCAGAATGCACGACGCAACGCAACAAGGCGTACCGAACACCACCCCAGAAATCATATGGCACGCATTAGTACCTAGTAAACAACACAATGCGCCAGCGAATAACCTCATTTGATCGTTATTCACACAGCAAGTTCTCAATTGCCTTTCACCACATTCCACACCAATCTATCATTGTCCATACTCGCCAAACGTAGCAGTGCACATCGGCCCGAGAGCCAAGAAAGCCTTGCGCGCTGCAATAAATATACCACGCATCCGAATTTCCCGTTTCCAGCACAACTTGTCATACAAAAGGGAAGCGTGAGCACCCTCTAGAGCTAGCTAGTTAGACCGACAGGAGCAGGCGAACGCCGTAACACGCCGCAACTGCGGCTTTGTGATGCCATTAAACTGTAGCTGCACGTGCATTATTCCATAAGGCATCTCCTCAAGGACGACAGTTTGCTTCCATTGGTGATTTATGATAAGCACACCAAATAACCTTTCCACAACACACACTGCCACACCCCCAATATATTTGCCACTAACAAACGTTTAGATGCTATGTACTCGTGAAGCTGTACGATTTTTCTGCTGTTTGCCACAGAACCAACGAGGACAGTGCGAACAGGCAAGCTGCAGTGAGTACACCAACATTCAACATGGCTAATTCAGATCCCCCACTGCAGCTAGAGGCCCATCGTGTTGTCATATTAGAGTGCAGATGCATGTGGCGGAACCAAGCACCGTGCCAAAGTGTAACCCACAATCTGAAGGTGGCAATAGTAGAGCGCGTGCACCACAAAAAGGCGCTCGCCGCAGGCACCAATGACCGTAAGAAACAAGCACAGGGCAAGTAGCACCTCCATGACGTCGCCACCGAGCCCGTCTATGTGACAACGAATACTAGGGACCCCGTTGGGAATCCTGCCTCTTATTTGCAACTTTATGCCGACGCCAACGGCCTGCTGCGACCATTCTGTCTTGCTCATCTCCGGATAGTCACTGTTGATGCAAGTGCACCACGCGTTCCAACGTCCGTGCACGGGCAATCTAAATAAGACAGTTAACAGCATCAGGCATTGTAACTACTCGGCTCACTAAATTTCTAGTGGACCCCCACGACCTCACCGATCGCCCAGCTGGACGTGACATTTCGGAGAGCAATTAGAATTTAGGAGGTGAAATGCGAAATGCACCGCCTGTTGATAGGGTATCAGCAGGGGAGGCAGTATCCGATCTCTACCTACATGGCCGGGCCACATTAGCGCAATGTTGCTTTGGACATCACTTTTCCGCAGCTACGAGCCTGTGTCTACTTTAGTAAGCGCATGCTCGTCTAAACACCTCTTGTGGTCCCTTTCACATGCAATAAGGCTTCTCGAGTCCCAGTCGAGTAGCGTCCGCAATACAGGCATTTCGTGTGTAGCTGCCTCAATCCTAAACTGAAAAAGTCAACCATGCTGTAGGAGCGCAACACACAATCTGACGAAAGTAGCTTGGAGCGGCCAAATATTCAAATGTGAATATTCAAAACACATGGCGTATTTGTCTAGTAACCTAGCGCATAAGCACACTTTCCTGATGCCCAGATGAAGCAGGCCTAAGGTCACCTGGTTAGACTTCAGCAAAGCTCTACACACTTTCTGTGTACAAGTAGGTTTCAATATTTTACTAGGTACTCACCCTGCCTTCCGATATGTAAACTGATCACGGATTACGAATCGATGTAGCCCCACATGACAAACAAGGGAGGCATTCCAGAGCATTCGAAGTAGAACAGAAGCCTTGGCAGACTCGCTATTTACAGGTTAACAAATCCAGTGTTTGGCGCATGCTAACACCCAGTGGGTTGCCCATGGCATGTACGCTTAAATGATTCTATCCTTCCACCCATTACGAGTAGATTGGCGCAGTTGTTCAACCCCAGCACGCAGCATAGTCTGCCCGCGCACAGCATAATAAAGTCTCAAACACACGCACACGGCCATCTGTAAAGCGTCAGCTCCAATTGGCGAGCTTAAGATGAAGCAGCATATGGAGGACACATCCGTCAGCCTCATACTATAATAAAAATATAATACCCAGGAAGCCAGCGATATACCGTGGAATGACCAAAACCACCCTCTGCAATCATCAGTCTTTCCAAGCACATCAACTGGCATACCGTTGATCGCCTTTCCGTATAGTATGCATAGTAAACTCCACGTAGAACGACCCGTTCTGCAGTGAACTCCAAGTAGCTTAACAATTGCCAATTGGCAAACTCCGACGCCTAAGCTGCGCTACGCATCGTTAACGCTTGTTCAGAGTCTCTGAATGTACTACCACATTTTCCTTGGGAAGCAAATTAGACTCAACAGCCTGTCACGTGCTCGCTCTAATATCTGGCTCTGCAGCTGTATATTTGAAAAGAAAAGGGCACCTCCGGTTGTGTCTGTGGCACCTTAAACAGTTTACTGGTACTGTGAACACAGTGGATACCACGTCATGTCACGCACTTGACCTGCCGCATTCTCATACTCGTTTTTTAATGCATCAGGGTGTAGAGCTCAAATTGCCTTCATCCCTTTGGCAAAAGCCACCCAAAGGAGTTTGGAATTCTCATTCGATTACTTTTGTGTGGAGCTACTAAGACCGCTTGCAGCACCCCGGTTAGAAATGCAAAAATCATAATTTGCATTGCTTTTGGTTGTTGAAATTCTGCACACAGCATGAGTTCCCCACGAGCCCCTGCATCACCGTAAAACCCGTAAGACCAGCTTAACGCACTATCTGCAAGCCCGAGTCGTCCTTCGACTTGATTCCAGGATAAATGCTGCAGTATTCATATGCCTCGTACAGCGCTACAATGTTCTAAAAGGCCTTTGGAAGCGAGCCAGCGTTGATGCTCGAGTGCATGAGAATAAACTTGCCATATTTGATAATTTTCTACTGGATATGCATCAATGGCACTTTTCTTCTTACTTGTTCTGTCGAGCTTGCCTCTGCTTACACCCACCTCTGCACTGATTGACTTTCGCCTATGTGCACTTTATGTTGGCCCCTCGGCACCAACGGCAATGCCTCAGACAGCACGCGAACGTTCCCAACACTTTCCTAACCTGGCTAATACCTATTGGACTAAGCATGCAAAAATGCATGACTACCAGCGCAATATTACATAGGAGAACTACACGCAGAGGAAAGCATACCCCCTCGTTTGCTCTGCCACTTACCTTGGGTAAGCTCTGCACGTCGTCTCAAACTGTTCTAGACCATTCAGACAAATCCGACAAAATAAAGCTCCTGCTAGCACCCACTTTCGGCAGAACGACCTATAACCAATCTCCAGTTTGCCGGCCAAGCTGCATATGGTTGCTTGCGCCCTCGCAAACTGCTCTAGAGCATTCAGACAAATCCGACAAAATGAAAATCTTGCTAACGCCAACTTTTGGCTGGTATTTGATCGAAGGTTTGAAGTGCGCACAGTTTCAGGCGGCTGCAAAGATCCTACGAATGCTAGGTGTTACCCTCAAGCAGCACCACCAAAGTGGTTTTAATCAAGAGGTTGGACTCTTACAGCGAACCCGCAAACGCAAGAAGAATTTGATTCATACATATCCTAAACGCAGATAGATGGACCCACGGAGCATTCAAATAGTGACAGTAGTTACCCTTAGTTGCCAGCCGCGAACGCTTTTGACCTTGCCCACAGAACTCTTACAGGCTTGGTATCACAGGGAGTTGACAGCAAGCCCAAATGCTTGAATGCGGCTGCAACTCTACTAACATCTCCCAAACGTTTTACGCCTAGACGCCCCTTCATCTGGGCACATGGCTCCTTCTCCACGCATACATGCTCTTGCTGGTAGCGCGGCAGCCCCTTGGTCACCTGAACACATCTTCGCAGAGCGCCGACAGTTCAGAACTCTTTAAATGGCACACTTTGCGAAGCAGACCTTAGATGCTATACAAGACAAGACGGAAACCTCACATCTATCCAACAGCTCCAAAACATCTTAAAAGCCGCAAAGCAAGCATTAACCGCAGGGCAGCAACAGAATGTGAGGTGGCACAGGCATCAGATTGGAGTTATTGAGGAGATCTGTTTCGAGTCCGCAGTGTGTCAAGACGACCACCTGCATCGATATCGCAGGCACTTCCAGCAGGCGGATTAGCGTATGCTCCCTTTCCACGGTTCCACCTATCCGGAAAATCATAGTGTCCCGCGTACCTTCTGACA
Source organism: Eimeria sp. OTU-X (assembly GCA_904066255.1). NCBI lineage: Eukaryota > Apicomplexa > Conoidasida > Eucoccidiorida > Eimeriidae > Eimeria > Eimeria sp. OTU-X. The sequence goes on from CAJFCX010000275.1 coordinate 15,433, forward strand.
AACCCCAGGGCTAAAATGGGACTTCACATTGATTCCCAGGTCCCCGGAACACGACTGAATCTGTCCCCCCACATGTAGAAATCTGCATGTTCTCCCTTGCTTACAATGCAGGTTGCATTCACGGACAGCCTGAGAACAAAATATGTGCTGTGATCGATTAGCCATAGAACCGGCTTTACACTGCCATTATATCTCCATAAGTAAGTGCCCAGTACACACTGCTTGCCTCAACTTAAAAGCCATTTAATGTATGCAGAGAACATGTCGGCGACCCACAACACCAGCCACATCTCCCGTAACCAGGGACAAAAGCTCTCCGTCAGAGCGCAACAAACTTTCTGCAAATGCCAACAGTGTCCAACACTTCTGTTTGCATTTAATCTCGTGCAGAAGCCTTTCAAATGATCTGGCAAAAACGCACTGCGCAGACACGACTCCACCTCCCGGCTACCGCAGCGTAACAGCCTTGCTTCAAAATACACAATCCGCAGCATTGCTGTGAGCTCTCCAGACCATACAGTGGCATCTCAAAGAAACACACAATGCGCGTCACACAATCCGGCAACACAACAAATATCACTCCATACAATAGCACTGCTGCACGGATGCACCAGAACCCAAGCTGTTGAGCCACAGGTCCACACATTTTACAAGACAAGAATACGCAAGCGGTGCACAATCAGCAGTTTCACTCTGCAGTGTTCTCCCGTACCAGCAGTCTAATCAATCAGTGAAACGTGTATGATCAACCCAACACACTTCCTGTAATAACGAAAACCTGCAGACCAGCGCTTTTCCTTTAATGACAAGCCACCCCCTACACTTCCACATTAGGGAAAAACAATATGCAATTCATGTGCATAACTCATGTATACACACTGCTCACGCCACGTGCCACTCTAATAGCCGAGGTTGCTCCCATCCCGAAGTGCCCTGGCTGTACCAGTGAGAATATCTCTCAAGGCATCGAGCTAAAGAGGGCCGCTCCAGTGTCACGACCAATTTCACACGCGTTGTTAGCAGGAAATGGCAAAGCACTACTAATGAAATTCACCCAGTAGGTGAGAGTTTGATTGCTTTTCCGAGTACAGGTGCAGTGCATGTCCATGCAGGATTGTCCAGCATACAAACACAACCGAAAACTCCCGGCATCGCAGATAATCAGCGAACATCTAACGTGCGCCACGCACAACCGCTAGGCTAGGCAGCGAGAACATATTCCACACCATGGACTCCCTGCGCTCTAGAGCACCGCATATCCCATACCAGTTCTAAGGGGTCACTCGGCCGGTGGGAAAGCCACCTGCAACAATTCACCATCTGGTGGTGCCGGAAAAAGTGAAACCCTTCAAATGGTAATTCATATGATTCGCACATTTGTGGCAGTGATATCTAGAAATAATACGGAATATCCCGAAGGCAGAGAACCAGTCTTGTGCCAAGCACGTGCCTCCAACTGCTTGAGCTGCCGAGGGAGTCCCGCTTGCTTTCAGCAACATTGTAGCGCAAAAAACACTTTTGGTCTGCAACACGTCTGCCACAGTATGCATGGCAAGCCGTTTCCGAACTCGGCAACCTATGGCTCCGACCGCTGCGTAAAAACTTCTATGTTTACTTTCACCGCTATAGACGTGGGTACACACACACCTCGTGCTAAACAAAAGGCAGAATACAAACTCCACCTGTGTTTGATGCATCAATGCATATGTAGCAGATTAACCAAAGCGATTGCAAAGACATGCTAATGCACTTCGAAAGTTGGTGAGTACTGCTGCTTCTGGAACCGTCATAGACCCTAGGAGGAACACACGAAATCAAATACCGCCGAGATCACCAATACACCGCCGGACACAAGCTGCGGATATCACGTGATTTAGTCGGCAACGCAGTTCTTCATCAAGGAGGGGTGGTATCTCAATCTTCGCATACAGCACCTAATTATACAGCGGTGCAACAGCAGAACTGACCACAACTCCACGCAGTTGCTGGGCGCGCAAATCGTTGCGGCATATAAGCGTGAATAGCCAGATGTGCACACAAAAGAAGCTCAAGAAACCAAACAAGCATGCTGTACATTGCAGTAGAGTCAGCAGCTAAAGTCCGTTAGACCCTGATGCAAAGCGGCTGATGCAAAGCGGCCAAGTCTTTTCAGGAAAACCCTGTTGATTCCTACAGCGCAGCAGAACACTGCGCAGGACTCATGTTCGTGGACGCGATCAACTGAATCCAAATCGCCCACTGTATGCCCGAATAGCATACGGATCCCGCAAACGTTCACCTAGTTTCAAACCTTTCAGCTAATTTTTTGCGGCGCTACGCCGACCGGAAGAAGCGATCCCACAGGCAATCTAGCCACTGCTGCAGCAGATTGTAGCTATGAATTCTGAAGCGCCACATCGCACTACATGTCAAAGTTCACTTCAACTTTACAAGACGGTTATGAACACAAACGGGCTGCACAAAAAGCCCCAACCATAGCCCGCCCTCTAACATAACCCCGCAGTTTTGTACGAAAACGGAAGTCTCCTTGGACGGGTGCTCTTAAGCAAGCCTCAACAAACCTTTTCAGGTGTAGTCTACCAAAGCATTCTTCCACAAAACAACATACAAGCTGCAATCACCAAAATATCGGGCACTCGTCAAGAAGCATAGCCTGCGAATTCATCCCCCCTTATGCGAATCACAAAAGCATAGGACTGCACGAATTAGCACAACGCATCAACGACGTAGCAGCAGCAAAGCACGATACGGTGCTTGCTGATGAATATCTGCTTGCCAACGTATTCGTACACCCCTACTCTAACGCATGCAAAGCGTCCTTCGTTTGCCAACCATCTGCAGGGAGCTTCAAACAGGCGCGCACTTTAGCACATGTGAGACGCAGCGCCACAATTGTCCGCGAACTCTTATGCCCTAGCAAGATATTCTGCCCTTGCTACCGATTCTGCACAGAGCTCTCCCTTGCTGCTATCGCCGTGTGCAATTTACTGGTTCATTTTCAAGGGGCAGTCATGGGTCGACATATTTTGTGAGCTCTCCCTTGCGGCTAGCGCTGTCACAAAATAAGTCGACCCATTGACTGCCACTTGAAAATGAACCAATAAATTGCACACTAATGCAGGCAGGTCGTTAACATCGGACGCTTTGGTGGTGTGTTTACTTGCACAAAACGTCAACTATCGAGGCCATTTTGTACATCGTGCGCGAATGCGCTTTCGTTGAATACGGCAGGCGGCATATGTACGGGGCTGACGACGACAGATTATCTTCAGCACAACCAAATCGGTACACAAGCCCTGTGCATGGGACCATATTAACCGAGAAACTGAACATCCTATTCCACTAATTCAACGGAAATTGTTTTCCCTTTCTCAACACACTCTCTGGAACCGAAATCAGCTTAGAGCACATAAAAAGGCACCCTCATAAGCAAGTTTATTGCGCACTTTCCCAATAGGTTTCAGAACAGGGTGCAGCAAACGGAGCCCTACTTCACCATACTGCCATGCATACATCCCTATATTAATGCGAATGCGTGCATAGCGATATGCACCCTGCAACTATGATTGGGAACCTCCAATATGTTAACCGCCAAGGGAAATATTCAACGAATATCACCATTTACTCAACTAAATGTGTACGAGCTTCGGCTCATCTGCCGTTCAGCATGTTGCTACAGCTACTCTCAAGTGTTGCGAAATTCCAACGAGGCTCAGGGCTAACCATCAACACACTTGCTGCACGCACCCTCAGTTTGCAACACTTTAGTGCTCAAAAGCTGCAGGCTGCAGACGGACTATCCACGTATAAACTACCTAGTACGTAAGCATCAGGTTGCATTTCGAGACCATCCCTAATTGTTGACATCGCCATATCCTGACATATTGCCATTTCCTCTGTTCCAAGCCAACTACTACTGGGCAACATTAGACGGCAAATCCCTTATCAATGAGAATTCACAACCTTCCATTACAGCAATCAAGACTCGTTTTTCCTGTCTCGGTGACGATATCGGTTTGGCGTCCTTATCAATGAGAATTCACAACCTTCCATTACAGCAATCAAAACTCCTTTTTCCTGACTCGTGACGATGTCGGTTTGGGGGTACAAACAGCTTGTCTCGCTCACAGTTACCACCAGTTCTATTTCATGCTCAACGTGCTGCAAAGAGAACCCGGCATGAGCATATGGAGTTCCAGATGCTCTAATTGCTCAATGCGCACGCATATAAAGCCACCGATATCCCATGTGAACCCAACGATATTCTTCTCTATTGCTTGAACTCTGGTAAAACCTTCACTACTGGCAAGCACCCAAATGCCCAAGCGCTTGACTACCTTTTTCTTACCCTACGGTGTGAGCATGTGCACGCACACGATAAACCTACGCGCACACTGCGAACATCATTGAGTCCTAGAAACCATGTATGGGAACCAACACAGAGCAAGCGACACTTCGTGCGTCACTCCATAAGGGAGCTGTTATGGCTTCCGTACTCTGCCGCAGCCCAACATACTTCCTGAAGAGACAAGAACATGGAACGCATCAAAGTAGAATGGTGTTCAAGCCTCGACGTCGAGCAGATGCTGCGCACTCCGTAAGCAGTCAGTGCCGAGTTTGCTAACCAATTTGCACTCAAAGCGCTTAACGTTTGTTCTAGCCATACCACCCTGACCGTTCTGATCGTACAGACAGCTTAACCTCCTGTCTATATGAAGCAAGGATTATAGGCACTCTGTCGACGTTGCCTCTAGCATGTGAGTTAACAACATTTCGAGCTGCAAAAAGTCTTATCTTTTGCATGCTAGGCATGAGCGCACATTCGAACGCTATGATGCCTAGGCAGACAGTCAAACTGAGTCTGCAAGACCACCTGTCCTTCGTTAGAGTAACACGCTCTCTGCAGATACCGAAGGCTTAGGTTGTAGACACAGACACCAGTGAGTAAGGGGAAAACAGAAATTAGATGCGTCGATGAGGCCGCACGTTCATGCCTGCTGCTCATTTCCGGAATGCTGTACGCTCCTCGAGAAGTGCGAAAGTACAAGTAGTTGCAACCGTAGATGAGCAGTTGTATGCATTGCGCATGAATCTCACTATATTCCTTGATTGCATCCCTCTGCCGTTGTTTGCGTAGAGTAAAGACACGTTTAAGCCCACCGGGAGATATCACAAGATTACCTTGGGACACTAGTTACACACTTTCTGCAACCATGCGCGTTGAGCGATAAAACAAGCACAGCATGCAAGCACAGCCCCACTCACACACTAGCTGACTCCCCTTCCCTGCAGGCTGCCCGACAGAAGTTTAGCCGCCTGTGGCAATGTCACAGGTTGCTGTAGCTTGAAGGTGTTGCGCTCCTACCACAATCCACAATTCCTCTCGCCAATCCCCCTTAAAACTCAAGATCACGCTCTATCGAAGTGCACTCTAATGTCATCCGGCACCGATGCTCGCATGAAACACAGCATCCTTCACAGCACCCGATAAGCAAGGACCGTAATTGCCTATTTCTAATTTCGGAAAGGCGTCGAATGGAATTTAGGGAGAGCATGTAATTAGTGCTTTAAGAGCTTGAGGCGCAGCTTCTTGTCTCAGTCTATCACACTTTGTACAGCTGTATGAACTCCCAGATAAGCTACGCGAAACATGGAAACGTAGGAACACTGGCAAACCCAGGCAAACAGCCGTATGCACAACGAACACCTCTCAATTGGCTGGCTCTTAGCATGCACATTCGAGACGTGTAAGGCAAAGGGACGGCATCGTTATTATCTTGGCAGCTCGCGAAGACGGTAAATCACAGCCCCAATCGCAACACACTGGAAAGACACCAGCAGTGCCACAAACCACATATTTGCCAAACGTGTAGCCAGCAGCACATTTTTACATTGGGCAGACCCACACACCTTGTAAAGTTACATTAATATGAAGAATGGGAATATGCTACCGTGTTTGGCATACACAACAAAAATTCCGGCATCTCTCGGGGAGGAGGTGCCCATATGTTTTGTCCTCCGAGTAAGTGTAGCGAGAGATGCCGGAATTTTTGTTGTGTATGCCAAGCACGGTAGCATATTCCCTTTCTTCATATTATTCACGCGTGTGGGTGGATAGACGGAACTGATATGAAGGTATGCCCTCGCCTGTGTTGTTGCATCATAGATCAGTTTACTGCACTCCGTTGCACATTTGCGACAGCATGTATTCATATGGGTAAGTATTCCGGAAGGAATTCAAATATGGGAGAGCCTTGCTTATTCAGACACACCTAATATCAAAGGCAGCGTGTCATATGTTTCCTGAGGGCGTGCATTTGACCAACTGCTTGGACCCTCGATGTGCAACTTATTCATTTGTGAAACTTCACAAATGCTCCTCAGTAAACCCCAGGCAGGTAAACTCGTTTATCGTGCATCAACTATTTCACAATATTACAACAGTTTACAGGACCTCCAGACAACGAAACGCACACACAAACACGCAAACGGAGGCAGAAGCAGAAACTGTATCAGCATGACGTGCTAACTTCATTGCCCAATTATTGCAGTTTTCCAACTGCCGTAACAGTCGTATCCTACCTGCATGCTCATGCGCTTGTTAGTGGCAGCACTCGGCAGCTTTGCAGGTGTACACAAATGCGCCTTTTCTTTCATCTAAGAATACTGCAAAGCAGTCAGGAAACGCCCAGACGAAACCGTATGAGAACGAGCAGCATGTTTGTGCAGTGCAGCGTTGACCTTCTGCAAATGTTTAACGCAGCATTCACTGGTATCATTCTTCCTAGTGCCTAGTCTGGCTCAACGCTGCCCGATTGGAGCTTGGATGGATTACCAGGCTCGATTCCAGGTGCAATACCATCCTGGCAATAAAACTTCCACTCGTCGCCGGCGCAAGTCAGTCGGCTACAAACATGCTCACAGGCATCCCTCCTTCTTCTTCCCCGCAACACCGGTGCAGCCAAACTCAATAAGGTGGCAAGTCGTATGATCCTGCTTCCCAGGTAGCACCGTTCTTTCACAGCTGTTAGACGAACATAAATGTTCACGAACATATATGCTGGTCAATAGGTACGCAGCCTCAGTTGTAAGTCTGGTTTGAGCACGCAACTCACAAAGCGTGAGAGAATCCGAGGCGAGTATACCCCAAGTAGTGGCTGAACAACCATTCACGCAAACGCTTGGCATATTCAGGCGACAGAACCCGCACCTCACAAACCTTAGCGCACACACATACAAATGACATTATTTCCAAACACCCCATTGGCTTGTCTGTCAGCCTCCGACCCACCATGTCATATCCTAACTCACTGTCTGCACTTATCAACAATGTTTTTGTTCCCCACAGCTTGTAGGCCACATTTCCACGCTGTCACCCTTATGCATCAGCATGTTAATCAATGCTACATAGCAGTCTAGGAAGGAGTTTGAGGGTCCCTATAAGCAAACTGCAGAAGGAAATCACACGTATGAGCGATTAAGCATTAAGCTCCTTGAAAGTTCCAACGAACTCTAGGAGGTCGACTTCCCGCATATCCAGCACTTGACTGCTTTTCTCAGTTCGCTGGGCAGGGTACGCATGAGAGATTAATTCTAATTCAACCAACGCGCACTGTTTACAGCCATAAACGGCACAATGCACTGACAAACAGGCACGCTAGTCTAGTGCATATACGCTAGTCTAGACAAACGTTTCCCTACATTCCTCATGCTATACGGGCTCCTCCAGACTAGCTATAACAAACGATACTGCTTGGCGGCCAGGAGGCAAGCGAACCGCCATCGCACATCGCAACATACTTGCTGTTGACCCCAACATGCCTAGACCCCTATGCGGGCACGAGCTGGAATTCGTAGCTTCTCCTGATTGGGCGGATATGGCATCCGCCTCGCAATATTGGACGCAATTGCAGCAATCACAACGCAGCATCACTTATAGTAGAGAGCAGAATTTATGCACAGCACTGCCGAAGTATGCATACTGTGCTGCATGACTTGGGACGTCGCTCAAAATCTGCTGTCGCATTTCTGCCAAACCTTCGTAACCGCCTGCACCAAGCCTGTAACGCGTTCCCTTAGTAGTACAGTGAGCCTACCTGGTTATAAAAAACATCTGGAAAATATTTGTGTCTGGGTAACTAGGCATAATGGCTGGTTGTGATTATCTACTCGGTGAGAAGGTGCTCGCCTGCCCGAGAATATTCATTCCCGAGACACAACCAGGAATAGCAGGTATTTGGAAGGCAAATTCAAAAGGAACGACCAGCTCAACCAGAGAGTATTCGAATGACAACACACTTTCGAAAAACAGTACGCTTTCTATCGGGAAATGTTGCATATCTCAAGCATAGTGTGCTTCCTTTACAAACCGTACGCCAGTGCCGACGGTTGCCCGTGAGTCTCGTTTGCAATTTGCTTACACTGTGCAAAACAACTAGTGGCAAAAGGCACAAACAGGGTGCCACGTACTCCGCCTGCATTGTACTGTTCTCCAGACGGGTTATTCTAGCTGCCTCGTTACCAGGGGAGGCACTGCTCCTCCGCTCAACCCACAATCTGCAAGCAGTGATGTCAACAACTCACTTGCCAGGACATGCGAAGCGCGTTTTCACTTGCATATATTGCCAACAATCCTGCATGGCGATTTATAGAGGGTCTAGAGAGGTGCAAAGAGCAAAAGCCATATTGATAGTCCAGCTCGTACGCGTGCAGTTGCGCATGTCAGGAGCAATGCACACCTCCAAGCTGAAAATATGCAAATATCCTTCAGCCGCTACTGCCGCCAGAACGGCAAAAGGGAGGCAACACAATCGCAACCACACAAGAAGCGTTACACCTTCAGCCTTTGTGTATAGAGCCGTCGGCTTCAGTCTTTCCAGAAAAAATATAACCAGCTTCAAATCCTTCAGAATAAGCACGTCCTTTCATCCTACCTCGCAGGCCAACGTTTCTATTCTCTCGCTAGTATGCCTGCAAAACCACAATGCAGTTCCAGCCACGGTGTTGGGTACCGTCAGTTTTTGCGAACAACAGCTCCCCGGCAGAGCATCATATCAATCAGCAGTAAGGCAAACGCCAGTGACAAAGCTTTTGAGCTTTCGATGCCCCCCGTTTATAACACTCGCGCACAGAGGTTTGGGTGGCTGGCGATCATGCTGAGAAAAAACAGTGTGCGAACAAAAATACGGGACGACTACGGAAACCGACTATTCATGCATGCAGACTCTTGACATAACCAGGCGACACAACCCGCATCTCACAAACCTTAGCGCACATACATACAAATGACATTTCCAAGCACCCCATTGGCTTGCCTGTCAGCCTCCGACACACAATGTCATATCCTAACTCACTTTCTGCATTTAGCAAGAATGTGTTTGTTCTCCACAGCTGTAGGCCACATCTCCAAGCTATCACCCTTAAACATCAGCGTATTTATCAATGCTACATTCAGTCCAGGAAGGCGCTTGAGGGTCCCAGTAGGCAACCTGCCGGAGGACATTTCTCATATATATATA